>OY730195.1:21672581-21911967 GCA_963422505.1 Pseudognaphalium luteoalbum | reverse complement strand
AGAAGGCGATCTCAAGAGCTGGCAGTAAGTGGTGATGGAGCATTTCGCAGTCAGAGTGAAAACCACACTTTCCTGAAAGTTGCAATGAAATTGCTAAATCTCACATATTATCAGCAAAAGATGGACTGCAGTTTGATTCCTCTATATCTTCTGAGCACTTGATAGGAGAAGCTTCTTCATGTCAAAGAAACAAGCATTTTGTAGGTTCTAAAGATCTTATATACATTGAAGAAGGCACCAAGTTGTTAATAACCGAGGAAATGTGAGTTTACTCTAATTAGTTATATCTTCTCCTTTAATTGGAGAACATGCGTCTTTCAGAATACGCAAACATTTGTCTTCTTTTTAGAAGCAATGCCAAAGTGTAGTTTTTTAATAGGGCAAACTACAAGGCGAAACGAGTATAGTAATTAGTAATTGCTTCTTAAAGGATTTAATTATTATCAGCGCAAACTAATATTTTGTTTTGCATTACATTGGTAAATTATAATTTATTTATCTGGTGGTTGATTATGTAGAACAAAATTGCTTTTTTCACAGCTTGACAATTCAATGTTGAACCGCACACCAGAAACCACTTCCTCGAAACAGTAGATGAAAAGGTCGACCAACCATTTCAAAAGGAGTCACAGATGTTGGATACTGTGGACCTCTATGCACCTGATACTTTGGATCTAACCTTAGGTTGATATAATTGCAACTTTAATCCAATGCGTATCTGTTAGCTTCGTGTAGTAGATATAACATATTTTCTATGCAGACAGTACATGTAATCTGGAGGTGGAGATTCCAAAGAAACTACTTGTACCATAAATGGAAAGTTAGATTCTTCCAAGTTCTAGTTTCTGAAAAATGTAAACCGAGTCACAATCAAAAGAAGGAATGTTTATGACTGCTGGAAGTGATAATTCTGAAAAGAGTGATTCAGATCCCGTTGGACAGGAGATAACCAACTCAATGATGACCTTATTGCTTCCACGGGCTCTTCCTCTGCTTAAGACTTTCTCAAGAAAGAAAAAGAGCTCCACAAACTGTGGAAAGAAAGAGTGTTCATGGAATGTCTCATTTGGAAGAGAAGGAACTGACCAATGTCGAAAAGATGAACATCCAGGTTTAGTATTATATCTACATGAATTGATATGATTACTTTGACTGCACATAATCGATGGTACGAGTACGCAACATGATATAGTAATTAGTTGTTCAGCTTTGCCATTTTGCTGGTAAAGTTTTTCTCGTAATGCAGTTGTAGTTAATTAAGCCATAACAGAATATTATGACCATTATGTTGGTAATCTAGAACAACATAGTACAAGTGAGCAACATGGTTAGTTGGTATCAGGTCAAAACATGTTTGGGTCAAAGGGTTCGGGACTGTATGAAAACGCTTTTTTGTCCAATAGCTTTTTTATATAGACAGTTGATGCATTAAATATATACTAAACCTATATTATTACAATGAATATATATATATATATATATATATATATATATATATATATTCTTTTTTTAATATTAATAAAAGTAATAAAAAAGCATAAAATAATCTGGGCAACTTCTGGCATAAAACCCATATGATCAGTTAGAGATCAAGCATAACCCAGTTCTCATTCTCAAGTACATTGTTGTAATTTGCCACCTCTAAAAGAGTACTAAATCGGAATGAAATGACATTAGGGAGAAGATAACATGTGAAAAATGATTATTTTGAATCATCTTCTGCAATCTGGGGTATAGATGGAACTCTGATGATATGGGTCATATGCCAAAAAAGCTTATATAGTTTTATACTAAAAAATCTCAAGTGCTACACAGTTTATCAAAGTTCTTTTTATTTTATTTTATTATATAGTTATATATATATATATATATATATATTTACGTTCTGGAGGTTAGTATTTTATGCTAATCTGCTCAGTTTGTTCTACTGAACTGGCAGCCAACTCTTCTGAGAAAATTCAGTTGGAAAAGCTTAGGGGTAAAGTTCAGATTTCAGATAAATGTCATATGGAAAACTTGAATATTAAGAAGCAGAAAGAAGATCTTATTATCCCAAGTACAGATGTTAGTTCAGCTGTAGCTGTTTAGATGATTCAACAACTGTTGCACCTGATACCTTTGAGAATGATCAATGTGAAGTTACAGAGTACTCTCAGGCTGGACAACTTCAAGATGCTAACGGGGTGTATTTATGCACCCGTAAAGTGCATCATGTTTTTTCTAATAATCAACCTACTGAAGAAGCAGAGGGAGTTGGTATTGGTATTTTGTCTTCTATGTTAACAGTTGATCATGTAGTTCAAAAGGGAATTAGTGATGGCAATGTATCTATTCTGCCGACTTGTAGAGATCCCAGAGGTGATTTTGTCAACAAAACATGTTCTGCCAGTAATGTATCAACCTCAGATATTCTAGTTGATAGGTGAGACCTGTTGAACAAGCTCATATACTCCAATTGGATAGGATCCCACAGGGTCTAATGATACATCTTGTCCTATCGCTACAGTTCCAGCACATCAAGATGATGTTTTGTTTCTAAAATACAAAGATTCTTCAGATGTCTGTGGAGAATCTGTGAAATGTGAAGGACAATCTCAAGCCTTTGGTTACACTGAACTGTTTGAGACCCAGGTTCATCATGAGGTAGATAGTTCGGTTTCAGTTTTACAGGCTCAAAGAATAATTCAAGATGAGAAGACTAACTTCGTGCACGTTGATGAGGAAGCCAAAGTGGCACCGAATGATAAGTTAGAGAACATATTGAGCTTCTAAGTTGCTATGGGCATCCAACACCAATCTCAATGGTAATGTTGAGAACAAATGGGAACGAGGTTTTTGTATGTGTTTTATGTGGATCCTCGATGGAAACGGACATAACATTGTTCTTTTACAAGACATCTATCAAAGGAGAAATGAAAGGGTGCCCTTCTTTTATTGGCCACACAACAATTGTATCACCAATTCAGAAAACGCCTCCAGAAGACAAGTACGTTAAGATATACCATATTATGATCCAGATGCATATGTAAGTTAACAATATAACATTTCTTTTTTTTGTTACCAGGTTCTATTGGATAGTTCCAGTTTGCAGTTCACACCTGATGGAATATGTCTAGTTCTACTAAACAACATCAAAGTTCCTTACTGCAGGTTTGCTATACAAGTGTGGGTTGTGGTTAGAGGTGGCAATATAGAGTTAGTTAGTTATGATTGGATCGATAAAACGGGTTAAATGGGACGATAATTTTTTTTAGCTAAAAAGGGAATGGCGAATTGTCAAACTGTTGAAAGACAACCTAACTATATTGTAATTAACACAACCTCCTTATTGTTTTTATTAAAGATTAATGTTAGTAACGTATAATAATAATATGTATAATCTTATTTAATACAATAGGAAAGGAAGTTTCTGGGTCAACCTAAACCGACCTGAACATTGATTGATTTTGTCCCGAACCCCTATAACCCGTTATCCAGCCTGACTATCTTGCCATCTTAAAATTGGTCATTAAAATTTTTAGCTTACTGTTTGAGTGGTAAATGATGAAATGCTCCATTCTTACTCTTAGGGAGGGCAGTGTGAATTGTTCGTGTTCAGTGTGTACATCAGATTGCTTTGAGAGGAATGCAGTAAAAGTTGTGCAAGTAAAGCTTGGCTACGTTCAAGTGGTATGCAAACTGAAAACAACTAATGATGTATGCTCCATATTAGTTTGTGAACCTAATTATCTTGTTGCTGCTGAAGACGGTGGAAAAATAAACTTGTGGACCATGAACTCACCATGGAGGTTATCATCCACATGACCTCTTTTGATCTTTGAATGTTGGTTTACCTTGTTTGCTTTATTTTGCACAACGGTACTAAAAATTAAAAGAATGGCTTCATATTAGTTTCACTAAAGTAAAGGTGGCAAAAGGGGGTGGGTCATGGGTCTGAATGAGTTGGGGTCAAAACAAATATATATAAATGCGGTTGAAACAGCTGGGACAAATTGACCCATCAACACTATCTGGATTTTATAGAGATCATAATACTATCATTTCAGAAACCATATCATTCAGATAATATTCTCGTTTTTATTTCTATTTTTTATTTTATTTTTTTATTTTTAAATATTGTTAACAGATTGTAAGTGCATTTTTCTACACTTTAGTGACTTTGGCTTGACCCGATTTACTACATTTATAGCTAAATTTTTCTATTGCGCCCGTTTGACCCTCTATATTTAAATCACTACCCAAACTGAGCATCAATTTATGAATGAGTAATAATTGACACCTCTGTTTACAGTTACCTTGTATTTGATTTGCATTATTGCTTTTCTCTACCAGTGCGCCAACAGACCAGAGCTGTTTACCGCCATCTGATTGCATGCCTAATTGTATAGTTCAGATGAAGAGAATACCAAATTTCCCAGCTCTCGTTGTTGGTCAAAGTGCATTTGGGGATTTTTTCTTGTGGTAAGCAACTTCTAAACTTCCCAAACTGTAACTTTTTGTTGCCTTCTTGAGTCTATCTTATTATGACCTTGTATTGCTAAGTTTTGGTCAAATAATTGGCATAATTCTATTCCTTAAGTTGTACCCTTCGTGGTGAACATAGTAAAGCCGTGTTCTATCATTTCATGAAACTAATTTGAAGCAACTGAGCGTTAGAAGTTCTTAAGTAAAGCAGTTTATCCAACATTCTTGGCTCTAAGATTTCTCCATTGCTTACTTAATACAAGTTAAGAAGTTGGTTAACACTTGGATGGTCTGTTATACGATTCAAATTATGCAAGATTGGCGTTATAACAACTCACGCGGGTTCCACGTTGTTTGTTTTTTACAAGTTATCTAGTGGATTCTTATGCTGCCTATCAAGCCACCTTATCTGGCTTAACAGTTTCTTTCTTAAGGACGTAAGACTAGCAGGCTGAGTACATATTATTTTAAACTAACTTTCTAAGAAAAAGGTAATCTCGAGATAATTATGCTATACTTGTATTATATTATAATTTTCACTTTCAGCTATTTAATTAGAGTATTATATATTCTAGTAACTTTGTTCCTCATCCATGAACTTTTTGTTATTTTACAGGGATTTAACGAGAAGAATCCTTGTGTCCAAGTTTTCAGCTCCAATCACTTCGTCTCTCCCCTTCATACCAATTAATGTATTTAGGTGTCCAAGTCAAGAGTCTTTCACCACAGATGCTTGTAGAAAGAAAGAAGTTGCAGACATCATGGAAGAAACACAAAGGTGTATCTTGGAAGAAGACAAACATGGTTCTCTTCCAGTAAATGAAGATCTGTCTCTGGTTCTTTTTGTGGCATCTGTTCCAAATCATGATCTTCATGATGATTATTTATATAAAGGTTCAGGAGTCACCCCAGGTGGATGCTGGAGCCTAGCATTGCTGGCTAAAAGCAAGCTGGTTTCAGAAAATACATTGGATCCAAGGTACTATATTAGATCTACTCAAATAAAAGTATAACGTTGGTGAAAAACTAAATATGTTTATGTAAAAATTTGACTAGGTAAGTACCAGGTATAAATCTTGAAGAGGTCGAAATAGACTGTAATTATTTATGTAAATATTACTTTTAATAGTTTTTCCCTATTGAAGGAGTGTAAGCCTCTTTGAAAATTGACAAGAAAATGGATTAAAGAACACCAATAAAGAAATGCTAGATTTGTCATGTTAAAGTCCAAGCTTTATGCTGTAGGCGGAAATTTAGACTGAAATATAATTGAATTGGTCGATTTGGGTTGCGCTCGATCTCAAACGGCTCAAATAATAATTCTTAGCTGCAAAACGAGTCATATGGATTGAACTAGTTGAAAGTCACTCAAACAATCTTAATATACACAACTTTCTAACTCATTTTATTTAATGATTTAGATTTTTATTGTATTGAACACATTATTAAACAAAAAGGTCTCTGTGGGCCAATCTGGCCCGTTTTAATTTGAAATAAAATGCCCACTTGAATCCGTTACTTAACCCACTCATCTTGCCACCTCTACTTTAAACCATAGGCTCCATCCTTCTTGAATGCAGATTGCTCTTTTTGTCTATATAATGGAGATGTAATTGTGTGTTACGCAGTGCCACCGTAGCTGGTGCAGCAGCAGGTTATGGAATCATAGGTACATGTGACGGTTCTCTGTACATCTGGGAATTGTCTACTGGTACTAAGCTCGGTTATCTGAGTCATCACAAAGGTATGCTTATTTTTCTCAACATATATCATAATTATTTTAAGTAACTATGGATACTACATGCAGTTGTAATGTCTCCTGGAAACTACTCTGTCTACTACTTTTTTGGTGGAAATGGATTTCCTCGAAGAATTAATACTTTTCATGCTATGTTTATGCAATCAGGAGCCACAGTGTCCTGTTTGGCGGTTGATGACTCAGATTTTGGTGCTTTTGCAGTAGCTGTTAATGATAGCCAGCTTCAGGTATATGTTCCTGGAATTTCACCAAATAAAAACCAAGAGTAGACGAGGTACTTGTCACACCACATAAAGCTGTCAATAGTTCTGATTTTAAGTACATCATTTTGTGCTTCTAGATGAGCAAACGAATATAAGTAATCAAAACTTTTGTAGCCTTCTTCTGCTACAACCCCCTCACCTAATGTGCCTATACGGCATTATGAGTAGCTAGAAGAAGATAGGTGGTTCAACTTGTAAAAACCTTGTTTCTCCATTCTAACATTTATATCTAATAAATATTAAGGGAAATCGTTGGTGTTGTTAACTATGGTTTCTCCAACAATATGTTATATCATCAGTCCTAGTGTGGCTCCGCCAACGATATACTTCTAAGAGTGAACATAGTTGGTTTAATAAAATGATTTTTAAGGTCGTTGCTATTTGAATACATTTGAATGACTTTCGATGAATTTACCTGTTTATTTCATAAAACTTTACAGTTTGTATATTTGATCCACTAGAGGTGGCATGTAAGCATATATAACTAACCCATTTATAGCCACAAAATGGGTCGAACTTGTCTATTGTATAATTGTATTCGTGTCTTACATAAAAAAGAAGTCCTAAAAGCCTTATTGTTTTTCAGTCTTAATTGGTTCCGCGTCTAGATCAACATTTTTAGCCCGTGTTTACTATTGATAGGTGCCATATTGAGGCCAACATTATTAGATTTTTACATTGAATTTTGTAACTGTAACGCTTTTTTTTTCTCTGTACCCCCCCCCCCCCCCCCCCCCCCCCCTCATCATCAATAGAAACAACATTACCAATCTAGATTGTTCTAATGCCGTACATGAGGTTAATTATATTTAATCTTGCGATAATAAAATTTATGGCATCTTGTTATATGCCCTAATAATGCCATCAATGGTGGACCGTAAAGAGATGCAAATTGAGCTTTGTTTCGTCTATAAGTAATTTTACAAACTTCATGATCAAGATATACGGAAAAACACTAGAATACGAAAGAAGCTATCTATTTCTTCAAAATTAATCAGAACCTCAGATTAAAATCTAAATTTATAAATATTTCCTTAAAGTTGTTCCCATCATGATGCTCAAGAACATAGATGCCAGCATCACCCATCCCAAAATATTGTTAACAGGAACAATCCAATATTAGAAGAGTTCAGTTTCTCATGCATTCTAACAACAAACTGAAAGTTTTTTTTCTTCTGTTTTTACAATCTGTGCTACCTAATATATAATCTATTTGCAACATAAAAAATGAATTAAACCCAAATTACCTTTGACAAAAGATGATCCTTAGCAAGCTTATAGTTGCTATCAACATGATTCTTGGCCACAACACGCTCATCGACCCAAAATATATACCATTTCGACCAATCCACCGTGTTATTATAAGGCGCTTCACACAATTTCCCTTTTTCAAATCAAATAAAATAATTAATAATAATTATATACACAATTCTTTGAAACATTCAATCTTCTTATACCTCATGAAGCTAATAAACGAACCACCAAATAAAGCAACAGCAAAAACTCCATGCTCTTTAAAACTCAACTTCCCTTTTCTCTTCTATTGATATCCCACAAGCTATACTTTCGATATATTCTTTTCATTTTTGTCGGATTTTAGAAAATGGAACTTATACTTATATAATCATATGTGATTTTATGATGAAAATTTAACATTGTTACACGATTATTTTTTAATTGTGAATGTTAAGTCATCATGATTACAACTTATTATACATTCACATAAATAACCATAATCAGATTTTGTATATTTGATTCGTTTGTGCCAAAATTACATATGATTTGCTTATTTGAGGTTTAATCACATGTATTTTGAAATGAAGTATGTGATGATAACTTATAATTCATATGTAATTTCACATTTATATTTATTTACATGTAAAATTATAGTTAATTTTTTGAAATCCGTATTTGTTTACATTTTACTCAGATGTGATTGCTAATTTAATATTTAATGAGCGATTACAACTTTTTTTGACTTGGTTTATCAAATTATTAAATAATAAATTTGCGTGTGTTTTTATAGTTGTAATTTGTAAATTTGATTATTTATAAGTTATTACTGCTAGGGTGTTGGTGATGTAAATCTTAAAATTTAATTGTAAGACGTCGAATAATTTTATAGATTTTATGTTTGTGAAATAAATAAGAGAGAATTACATAATTCGCCCTTATGGTTTGATCCAAATTTACCGTCAGTCCTTTAGTTAATTTAATTACACAAATCATCCTTTAAGATTCTTTATCATTTCATGTTTTTATCTCATGGAGACTAACACGATTTATAAGAAAATGGTATTGATATTTCCAACATGATTTTTGAAAATCCACCATGCATGTGCAGTAAGCAGTTGTACCAAATGAATAAATAGTTGTACAATATGGTGGATCTATCAGAAATCATGGTGGAAATATCACCACCCATAAGAAAAAGGGGTGTTAAAAATAAGTGTTTATTGTTTGGTTATCTTTTGAACTTTACACGTGTAACACCCCGCAATTTCGACATAATTATAAACAGTAATTGCACGTATTTCTAGGCTAATTCCCTAACTAAGAGTGAATTCACAACACATTTTAGAGGTAAGTCCAGCAGAGCCCAACTAATTAATACGCGTAGTATTACATATCTCGTAATTGTTATAATTGCGTACAAAACAATTGGAAATAAACGCGACAAAATAATACGACTGTTGGTGAACAAAATTATTTAATAATACGAAATTATTAAATAACGTTATTATTTATCAAATATTATGTCGATAATATTTACAAAGTAGTTCGTATCGTGTGAAACATAAATTGAATGACAAAACATATCCGTAAAACTGAGACAAAACAGAGTTATATTTTATAGCCCACCTTGCCATGCGAACCGAACTCAGTTCGCATCGCGAACTAAGTTCGCACCGTAATCTCAGTCCGCAGCTAACCTTGGTCAATTTTCCCGAATTTAATCTCCAGATGCGATTTTCACCAAAGCAATATAGTAGAAATAAAAAAATTTCAAGCTGACCTGGCAGCTCGACCCCAGCCAGGGGCTCTGCCCCTTGGACCCCGACAGGGGTTGCCACCCCTTGGACCCCGCTACCAGGGGAGCTGCCCCCGGACCCCCGTACACAATTTCATACTTTATAAAAATACAATGAAACAAACAGAATTATACTTCTGAAGTTATGATTTCAAACTATCACCAACTAGTCGCATACATTTTCACAACTATGAAATACAAACGTAAACGTTGAACGAACGCTTTGGACATAACTTGGTTGTACGAACACTAGCATGGATGGTCGACTTAGACATCCACATACTTATTAAATCTCATACGTTTAGGACGTTAGGAGGTTTCGGACTAGACTTGGACTTTAGGCTTTGCTAGCACTCGAACATACTTAAATCATCAGGTGAGTTCACAGCCCCTACTTTTACTGCTTTACTACTTTTGAACAGAGGTGGAAGACATAGTGCGACTTTTACTGTTGCCATAACTTACTTTGTTTTAGCAATTGCTAACTTGTTGATTACTTCCAACTATCAATTATTAATGATGATTTCATATTTTAATTGATAACTAGAGTGTTTTGGAAACTAAACTTATACATTTTATGAATGATTTCATACGTGCAAACTAGTTATAAAGCATCACGAGCTTTCATACAAACAGACTTTTATGAAACAACATTTTTATAAACACACAGAAAGTCCTTACGTCTTGGGCAAACATACAGAAAGTCCCTACGTCTTGGGCAAACATACAGAAAGTCCCTATTTCTTGGGCAAGGTTCCTTCCTACGTCTTGGGTGAAGGCTCTACTTCTTGAGCAGTGGGTCCTACATCTTGGATGTCAGTCCTACTTCTTGGACACAACCTGAAAAGTCCCTACTTCTTGGGCAGTTATTGATAATTCCTACTTCTTGGACAAACATTTTAACTATACTTTTGGGCGACATCCCAACAAAACTTCATGTTTGATGAACATTACTTAAATGGTTATGGCAAAATGTCACACCCCCGATTTCATGATTTGCGCAAGCGGCGATTTTGGGTGTGACTAATCAATAATCAAACACAGAGGTTACAAGCAAACGACTCTACATGAGACGTTTATAAATATATTACAAAAGTAGTACGAAGTTTTAAGTCATAAGTTATAAGTTTACAATAACAATGAGTTCACATTTGATTTTGAAGATTTTAATACATAACCATTAATACAAAACATAATGCAAGAAAATCTTCATGTCCAAATAGATGCATGCGACTCGTAAGTAGATAGCTTATCCTGAGGGCCATCCTACTATTACTGATCACCTGAGAATACAACACTAAAAGGTCAACTATAAAGCTGGTGAATCTCACAGGTTTAACATAAACATTGATGTGATCAACATGATTATCCGACGATTTAATACCGATAAAGATTAAATAATACAACTGAACAATGATAAACCAATTAAGGTTTCCGAACAATGATTAAACCATCAAGGTTACCGAACTATGATTAACCAATTAAGGTTACCGACTAGATTTACCGACAATGACATTTGTATTGCATTAAGCCATGGTTCGAGGCCTAATCCGATTTTCACCTCCCGAACGGTGTCAACACCCATAACAATTACTAAAATGCCCGTTTGTACATGGTTGTAGCTAGCAACCCGGACGGGGACGTCACTCCCATGATAGATCTTTCTTTTAGTAATCGCGCCTTATTAAGTTAACGAACCATGCAATGACGAGGACTTTCCCGTATTAAAACACTCATGCAATACCCGAACAATGAAAATCAAGACCGACAATGATAACCAACATGTGTAACAGAGTTAATAACTAAATTAACTAACCGAATAACAGTGATCACGAAAATAAGTAAACATTATATCTCACCCCAATATTTAAAAACAGTAAAAATGGGACTGTGAGACTCACCTGAGGAGCTAGCGATCCTAAGGCAAGTTTAAATCCGAATCGAATCTCCTAATGTCCTAAACACGCAAGATTATAATTAAGTAAATGGATGTTTAAATATATCATCCATACAAGTGTTTACCGAATAGCTTATACCCAAAATATTCATTTGGTGTTTACGTTTGAAGTTTGAATTTTGTACGGTCCGTTAGTGACGATATGAAATTATATTCCAAAAATATAATTATATTTGTTTCGTATATATATACAAACGTTTATGACCGGATAATTTTGATACTTATTTAGCTTGAAATTGATCTCATGTGTTAAGGTTAAAAATTGGGGAAGAAAATATGAAAAGATGGAGGATTTTGCTGATTTGACTATGTTGCACCGTTTTGGCCATAACTTTCTCATACGAACTCGGATTGAGGTGATTCAGGCGTCCAAACGACCGTGACTCAGAGGGCTACAAATCTAAAAAATATGATTTGCTGGGAAATAATACATAGCCGGTCGGCTAAGGTTTCTTAGCCGAACGGCTGGGACATGTTACCCGATCGGCTGGGACTTGTTAGCCGATCAGCTGGAGTATAACCGATCGGCTGGACTGAGTCAGCCGATCTGCTGAGGGCCTGAACAGGGTCTGTTCGTGCAAATCATTTTCCAAACAAGTTTTGATCTGATTTTTGGGTATAATACACATGATAGAACACTAATATATGTTAAACTAAGCATTTCTAAACATTATAAGTTAAGAAAATTGAGTCGTTTCATACCGAGCTTAAAAATGGAGAATTCGAGGGATGATGGGGACGATGGTGAGGATGATGAAGATGATGAACTCTCCAAGCTCCTCCTCTTGCAAAAATGATGGTGATCAAGATGAAGATGATTGATTGTTGTTGTTATTGTTGATGTTGTTAGAGATTTAGAGAGAAAGGAATGAAGATCAAGAAATGAAGAAAAGAAGAAGGTAGAGCCGGCCATCTCTAATTATTGGAGGTGGTTGGGCTAGCTCGCTCCGCTTCGTGGTATTTTGACCCGTGTTCGTTTACCCGATCGTTAAATAGTATAATATTTTCAAATGAAAATTTTCTAGATATAAAATCGTATATGTTTTTAATCGAAGTATTTTATAAAATATCTTTAATGAGATATAAGTTTTTAGTATATTAGTTTTGTGTACGAGTTCAATTATGTGCCAATTTTTATTTGAATTTTGTAATTATATTTTGAGGTAAGTCTTCAAATACTTTATTATGAAAGGGAAAAATAATACTTTTTATTATTTTTGACTTTTGGGTACGTTTTGTATAGTCTCCGTCTCGTACGATACGTTATATATATAAAACGTATAAATATTTTTGTTTCACTTCTATTTCTCTTGGTTTACATAATACTTTCAGATATATAATTATTCAAAAATATTTTCGCATTCATTCAGATTTGTTTGCACGTGATTATTAAATAATTATTTAATGTTATTTATATATACATTTATATATATAATATCTGAATACTTTCGTTTTAACACGTACCGAGTACAAGTGATTAAGGTTTAAATTAGGAGCTAATTTAGCCCCTTTTTTGACCGGGTGTCACACAAAACGTTACAAACAATTTGATTACAAACAATTTGGTTGATCAAACTTACACTTAAACATAAAACCTGTGAATTCACTCAACCTCGTTGTTGACTTTTACTATGTTTTTCAGGGAATTAGCTGCACGTAAGATTCGCCTGCATATATGGAACATAGGCGACCCACGAAGCAAATAGGATGCCAACTTTTGACAACAAGATTTCTTTTATATAACTAATCTGTTTTAGTCATATTTACGAAATCTACTTTTGTAAACTTAACAACTTTTACTCTTGTACGATTCGATGAATCGTAAACTTTGTATCTATTTCTCTTGGCATCTTAATATATATATATATATACATATATACATATATACATATATACATATATACATATATATATACATATATATATATATATATGTTCTGTTGTAATCGTATGCTCTGATATGTATGCATGTACTTTGTATACGTCGACAACCCCACTCGATTCAATGCTTCCGCGAACTTCTGATAAACTTAATTAACGATTTTGAGGGTGTGACAACACATTTGACTATTGTATGTACCTAACTTTACACATGTCTTAGAACCGTCTATTGTATGTTTTTTGTATATTTTTGACTACATCAGTTAGACATATTTTTTGTAAGTTTTATACATAATAGTCAGTTAAATTCATACAAAATACGGTTTTAATAGTTGAGCACATACAATAGAAAGTTTCAAAATTGGGTGCATACAATAGTGAAAAATGTAAAGTTTGATATATAATCAAACTATAAACAAAAAATAATATCGAGTAATTAGTTTTTGATAAGAAAATTCGAGTAGTATTTTAAACTTTCTTTTTCATTGAAAATCGATCATTAACATTTGTTACAAATGATTTGTACAGACTACAAAGATATGTGTGTGAAAAAACACCATATGAGTATATATTTATTTCTTGAACATCATTTAGCCAAACACTCCATATTTTATATTTTATAATTTAAATTTTACTCAAAAAATTTTAAAATAAAAAAATATCAAACGTGATCCTTTTTAATGGAGAGTTAATAATCGTTAGTATAAAGGGCTATTGACGTAATAAAGTTTAAAATAAATGATGATTTGTGTAATTAAATTAGTTAAAGGACTGATAGTGAAATTTGAACTAAACCACAAGGATGCTTTACGTAATTTTCTAAATAAATCTATACTTACTATATATTAAAGGACACTAACGATAATGTCATGAATCTGACTTGTCCACTTCTAAGGTTGGTTTTGGTGCTTACGTGTCAAGCCCAGATTCATTCGCTGACATATTCGTGACATCATGCTAAATCATAATTGCACCATTTTTATTTCA
Organism: Pseudognaphalium luteoalbum; assembly: GCA_963422505.1. Classification (NCBI taxonomy): domain Eukaryota; kingdom Viridiplantae; phylum Streptophyta; class Magnoliopsida; order Asterales; family Asteraceae; genus Pseudognaphalium; species Pseudognaphalium luteoalbum. Next base: position 21,897,625 of record OY730195.1, on the reverse strand, counting down.
TTAGTATTATGAGCCTTTTAAATTTCAAAGCTCATAAATATTACAAAAAAATAACTTATTGTTTGCGGGTTCCAAAGCTAAATCATCCTGCCATGTATATGCGAGTTCCCAAAAACCTAATGTAGACCTAATTAAAACGCTTCCTTGCATTGGGGCTATGGTGCACGCTTCTCTTTTTAAGGAATATCAATGGACCTCAGTTTGCCATTATTAAAATGATCTCTCTGGACAATAGGAAACCATCAGAATTCCACAACCACCAAATCATCCATTCGAACACATCTGTTTTTGCCCCAAGACAATGGAGAAACTCTATTAAAAGTTCTTTCATCGTCTTCTTTGAGCTTCACCATCACTCCTTTATCATCAATTCAGGTAAATCCATTAATATTTTTATTTTCGATTTCAAAAGTTAATACCGTAATACTTTTGTATCTGTATGATTTATTGCTGATTAGAAACTCTAATTTTTGGTGTTTTACGATTTTCTTTTGCTCCATTTCGAAATACCTGAACACATGTCCTGCAATTCAAAACTAGCCCATTATCTCTCGGGTTCACATGTGGGTGTAGATCGATGGTGCAATTTTCTGGATTTTGGTTGTAGTTTTGTTTAGATTTCTATATCTGTGATGAGTTTCTTTTTTTTTTTTGATACTAGATTTCAATTGTGTATATTTGATTGTGATGAGTTTCTTTTTTTGTTTTTTTTTTGTTTCACGTACTCAGGGTACTAAGCTAAGCTGCAATTTATATTCATTATTGTTTTGTTTGTGCCTTTTTTAAATTTATTTCGTAGCTGCTACTGTTGATTGATATAAAGCTTGATTTGAGTGACTTAAATTAGCATCCAATGCATATATGTACTGTACTTTGTGTGACTAATGATTAGTACATAGTAACTGTTAGTGCTAAAGTTTTTATTTTTATTAACTACTGGTATTTTAAGAGGGATGATGAAGTTTGATGATTTAGTATTGTTCGATTTCGGTTGTATTTATATTAGCATGGTTAATGCAGAAACCACTAAGGAGGGGAATTGTTGGCAATACTGTCACACCCCCAAATTCGTTGATTGTGGTTAGCGGAAGCATTTAGTTAAGTATGGGGGTAATGACACCAACAATGTACATGCATACGTATCAAAGCATATGATTACAACAGAACATATATATATTAAGATGCCAAAAGTAATAGTTACAAAGTTTACGATTCTTCGAATCGTATAAGTTGAAAGTAATTAAGTTACAAAAGTAGATTTCGTAAATATGACTAAGCGATTTTAGTTATATAAAAGAAATCCAGTTGGCATCCTATTCCTTTGTGTGTCTCCTATGTTCCATGTGTGCTGGAGGATCTTACGTTCAGCTTATTCCCTGAAAAACATAGTAAAAGTCAACAACGAGGTTGAGTGAATTCACAGGTTTTATGTTTGTGTGCAAAGTTTGGTAATCAAATGTGTTTGTAACGTTTTGCCATAATAGTTAAATAGCATTTGTTGAAATGTTGTCCAAAAGTAAAGTTTAGTTTGGGATGTTACCCAAAATACAATTAACGTGGGATGTTGCCCATAGTATAGTCTAAACAGTTTGTCCAAGAAGTAGGACCTACAATAGTTGCCCAAGAAGTAGGGACTTTCTATGTGCCCAAGACGTAGGGACTTGTATAAGTTGTGTCCAAGAAGTAGGACTGACATCCAAGACGTAGGACCCATCTGCTCAAGAAGTAGAGCCTTCATCCAAGACGTAGGATGGCACCTTGCCCAAGAAGTAGGGACTTAAGGTTTGCCCAAGACGTAGGGACTTGTATAAATGTGCCCAAGAAGTAGGGACTTGCTGTGCGTGTGCCCAAGACGTAGGGACTTTCTGTGTGGGTGCCCAAGACGTAGGGACTTTCTATGTGTTTGTGCCCAAGAAGTAGGGGACTTTTCAGATGTTTATGAAAATGTTATTTCATAAAAGTCAGTTTGTAAAAGCGTGTGTGGCTGGTCATTCTCCAGTGTATTCCCAATTTAGTTTTCGTATGAAATTCCATTTCATAAACAAAAGTTGTAACAGTTGACCGTAGTCATAAATAGTTTGCATCAAATCAGTTGTATAAAAGTTGCACCCGTGGCAATAAAGTTGACTATGTTTTCCACCCCTGTTCAAAAGTAGTAAAGCAGTAAAAGTAGGCGCTGTGAACTCACCTGTTGAGTTAAGTATGTTCGAGTGCTAGCAAAGCCTAAAGCCCAAGAAGTCTAATCGAAATCTCCTAACGCCCTAAACATATGAGATTTAATAAGTATGTGGAGGTCTAAGTTTAACCATCCATGCTAGTGTTCGTACAACCAAGTTATGTCCAATTGTTTGTTCGATGTTTATGTTTGGAGTTTTGAAAGCGTATACGACTCGTTGGTAATAGTTCGAAATCACGATTTCATTAAAATAAGTACGTTTGTAATGTTTGTATAGTTCGTATATCGTATCATATGTAAGTATACGCTCCTGGTTAAGTTTGACACTTAGTGCAAAAACATTTGTAAAGTTTCTGTTTTACGCGACACAAGGTGCGACGTTGGTTTAAATTGCGACACAAAGGTTTGTGTCGCATTCCTGCGACATCCGCAATTTAATGCGACATAGGTATTTGTCTCGCAATTGTTGCGACATAAGTAGTTGTGTCGCAAGTATGCGACGTAGGGTGAATTGTGCGACATAAAACGTTGTGTCGCATAGTGCGGCGTAGAAGTGGTACTGCGACACAAAAGCTTGTGTCGCACTACTGTTTTTGGCCCCGTGCGACACAACGGGCTGTTCGAACGAAAATTTGGGGAAAACGAGTTTTGGGTTGATTTTGGACATTTTCAGTTGTTAAGAACACTAAAACATGTTGTATTAAGTATCATAAACAAGAAATATCAAAGAAAATAGCAAAAATCTAAGAGTTTGCGGGATTGTCGGGTTCTTACAAAGTTATCGTATGAGAAATCCGAGAAGATGGTTGTGTAGAGCTCGACTACGTGATCGTTTTTCTCCAAATGAGCGAAGTGATTGGAGGTCATTTGGTGGTAGTTTTGGCGGTTTTGTGAATGATGGTTTTGGTGGTTTTTGGTGTTGGTGGTTTTGAGAGAGAGAAATGAGATGAGAGGATGATGATGAAAATGAAATAAAAGGGGAAGGGGGTTTATGGGCTGATTTTTGTCATCAATGGAGGGGAGTTTTTGTCCCAAATCTTTGTGGTATTTAGCTCGTGTTCGTTTACCCGATCGTTAAATGTTAAAATGTTTTTAAACGATAGGTTTTTAATGATGTTTTCGATTATACTTTTAGTTGAAATATTTTATTTAAAATAATTTAGTTGAGTTATAAAATTATAACTTTGATTTATTTTAGTTTTACTTATATGTTTCAAGTCGTTTCAGTTTACGAAATAAACACTATTTGATACAAAATGCTTTGTAAATATTATCAACATAATATGAAATAAACGTGAATGTTATTTAAAAATTTTCTTTTTATTAATTAATTTTGTTCACCAACAGTCGTATATTTTTGTCGCGTTGTTTCAATCGTTATGTACATAATTACATTAATTATGAAATGTAATACCACGCGTATTAACTAGTTGGGCTTTGCTAGACTTACCTCTAAAATGTGTTGTGAATTCACTCAAGTAGGGAATTAGCCTAATAATGCAAGTGTTTAGCGTTCGTAATTGCGTTTAAATTTGCGGGGTGTCACAAATACACTTACGGTGGAGGAGCTAGGAAGAAGAAAGGTTAATGATGGTATAAGATCACTTCAGCTCTGATTTTTTTTATCTTAAAGATCCTATTAATTTTCTGTTAAATGTAATCAGTGAAAAGTATTTATAAAGATCTGAACACGTTGAGAAATAGGATTTGACTTTGTTTGGTTGGATTGTTTCACGTTGTGTAGCCGTGTAGGATCTTTATGTTCTAAGGTTCTATAACCGGTTGGATGAAGAGAAAAAAGGAGAAGTAAGTTTTGATATGTAATAAATAACAAAAAAACAATACTCAATGAACACAAGGCTTCATTCCTTATTTTGATTATTATGTTGTTGCAAGATTGCTTGTGCTACAGCCGGAGAAACTCGAAAATGGATGGAGGCATTTGATCAAGCAAAACAACAAGGCGAGTTTGAGCTTTCTCAGGGTTCTACCAGAAACAGATTGAGTACAGAGAATGAGTATGAGTATGTTACCTCTTTATCCACAGTTTTGATATTGTAATTATGTTTCTTATATTAAAATAGTTTCTAAGTTATATGTTCAAAACAAATCATTGTTTGGTTTATATATGGTATTTTTGAAACTATATTGTGTATATCTTTATATTTGTGGTCTTATTGTACCATTTTTTCTGGAAGGATTGATTCTTGAAGGACGTCGGCCTAGGGTAAGGCAATATGCACATGATCTAAAGAAGCTGATAAGAATAGGACATGGTAAGGTGGTATAGATACTAATTCTACACACATACGGTATAGATAAAATAGTTGTTAATGTCCTCAAGCTCCAAATATTAAGCATTCATATAGTATAGTTGCCATGTTATTGCCAAACTTGCAGACAACTACCATTTGATTTTGATTAAGTTAAAATGGGTTAGCACTTGGTTTCAACAATGTCTAGGTTTCTGTTTTGATTAAGTACTTGGTTTCTTTCACTATATATGTCACACCCCGCCAAACGGTAATTACAATTAGTGAGAGTAGTTTGCGGAAGCTTAGTGACGTGGCGGGGCTGCGAGCAGTAATACAACCAATAGATACATACATCCAGAGCATATGGTTATCGCAGAACATAATGTATTAAGATGCCAATAATTAAGTAGTCTTACAAAAGATTTCAACTTAGAAAAGTTGTAACAATAGTAGTAGTGTTTGAAACAGTATTTTATAAAATTACATAACACAAAAGTAGATTTCATAAATATAAACACAAATGAATTGTAGTAATATGAAGGAAATCCGAGTGTCCCAAAAGTTGTAACAATAGTAGTAGTGTTTGAAACAGTATTTTATAAAATTACATAACACAAAAGTAGATTTCATAAATATAGCCACAAATGAATTGTAGTAATATGAAGGAAATCCGAGTGTCCCAAAAGTAGTGGCATCCTAACAACTCCAGGGTTGTCCGTCCTGATATGCATGCAGTTCTTACCTATGCTGCTAATTCCCTGAAAAACATAGAGAAATCGTCAACAAAGTTGTTGAGTGAATTCACAGGTTTGTATGTAAAGTAGTTGTTTATACAGCGTCAAATAGTTATAGTGTTAGGAAACACAAGTTTGTCAATTAAGAGAAACATTTCTTAAAATTGTACTTGGTAGGAAACACAGGTTATTTAATTAAAATAACATTTCCAAAAATAGTAATTGTAGGAAACACAGGTTAATTCCGTTAAGGATTAACATTTCCTAAATAAAGTAATAGTAGGAAACACAAGTTAATCTAACTAAAGATCAACATTTCCAAAATAGTTGTTCGTAGGAACTCACTTCCTAAATAGTAGTTTTGTGGGAATACTTAGACGGTGATCCCTCGAAATGTGAGCTAAACCTTACGAGTTAAAGTAACGCGACCTAACCCTATAACCAGACCACGACCAGCAATAGTTGTTTGCCTAATAGGACATGTAAGTATACGCTCCATATCTGTGGGAGGGTTGTCACGACGATAGTACTATCCGTACACTCAGTGGCTAGAGTCACCTAGCTAATGGTTATAGTCTGTAGCCATAAGGACTTTTATGCACTACATCGTAAGCCTAGGTCCGTACTAGGATTCGTTGTCTAATTCTCAAAATAGTATGAAAACAGCTTTTCATAAGTAGTAGTTCAAATAATCGTATGAAATACCATTTCATAAACAGTTTAAGTAAATACATACAGTATTTAAATCAGATATCGCATGCAGTAATACAAACGATGGCTATGTTTTTCACCCCAGGTTTTAAAAGTATTAAAATAGTGAAAAAGGGGCTGTGAACTCACTGGTAGTAAGTCTTCAGCAAGATAACAGCTAGCAGTAAAGTAATAGTAGCCCAATAGCGTCCTCAAAGACCTAGACGCAATAAATGTACTAACATGAGTAAAATCGACTATTCGTTATGTTTAAGTGTTCGTACAATATTTGTGGGTGATAAGTATGTTAGAAAAACAAATATTATTTTTCGAGTTATGTTTATCGTTTAAACATTTGTTACGCGTAAGTATATACCTATATATATATATATATATATATTAATTGTTGTCATCGTGTATATACATATATATCTGTTATTGTCGTGTGTGTGTGTGTGTGTGTGTGTGTGTGTGTATATATATAACTTGTCGTTTATGTTTATATACATAAGTTATAGTCGTTCGTGTATATGTATAAAGATGATCGTCGTTTATATATATAATCCATTTATAGTGGAACTAAAAATGTTACTCGTTTCACTTTACTCGTCCCATATGTATAATTCCGGTTTACGTTTGTGTTTTAAAGCTACACGACCCGTTGGACTTAGCTCAACATTTGGCCCATTTATTCGTTTGGGCCCAATATAAATGAAACTTGTCCGGCTCAATTATCTCAGCCCATTAACAAAATAAAAAGTTTGGCCCAATTATAAAATAATAGTTGTGGCCCAATATAAGTGTAAATCGTCTTGCCCATTTTATAAACTTAACCCGGCCCAAATATAAATGTAATGATTTTGGTCCAAAAGTTTCTAAGGGTTAGTATTTGTATAAAATAATGTCTCGCTGTCGTGTACAATTTTAGTATCAAACTTTGTGTCGGTTTGTTCATGTTTGCCTATCGTATTCATTCAATAAATTGATAACTTAATGCTTGATATATTATTATGTATATTTGCTATTGTATGTTTGTTAATATATTGCATGTTGTTTGATTAATTGAATAATACTGTATATGCTTGCTGCTGTTTGAATGTAACTGCACAGACTGCTAGATTTCTGATATCTGAACTTTTTTATAATCAAGAGCTCAAGGCGCGAATTGGAGAACCCTTCAATCGGTAAAAAACCTTATTGTGTAATCTCGTCAGTCGATTACATCACTGTTATTGATCGATGGTATAAGTAATAGATGTTTGTAGAAGAAGAATTAAAAAACCTCCAATTTTATGATGAAGTTAATTATTATACACGATATGATTACTTGTTTATGATGATGATCTAGGGTTTGGTTGATCATCTAGGGTTTGGTAAATTGTTATTAATTGATGAATATCGTAATATAGGCTCTGTAGGAGAAAAGCAGAATCCTGCAGCAAATCAATTCTCGAAGTGTATTCGTTACCTGACGGTGTTGTTGATAGCTCTGTGACGCTGGAAATAAAGGTTAATGCTTGCAAACTCAGTAAAACTGAACAACATTCTAGCTGATAAAATACAATATTGTTCTTGTCGAAACTTCTTTTTTCCTGTGACTCTTTTCTCTGGCTGACTGTCCTCATTCTTTCTTTTCTTTGCATCTTATATAATTTTACATTCTTAATTGATTTCGTAAGAGCCTATAGTTAATTAATATCTGATAAAGTGCATGAGACTGAAATCAAATGGAACTACTTAAAATTACATTCATAATTTCTTAGGAACCCTATAATTGCCACATTTGAGGCCCTAACAGATTAAATTCAAACGGCTCGGACACTACTCATAAAATTGACCATTAACCTATGTATAATGGACGTTTGTTGAGTAACTTTGTATAAATATATGTATGTTTGTTGAGTAATTTTGGATAAAATTATAAGAATTAAAATTTTATTTCTGTAACATTAGTTGTTACATTTCTTGTTATTACTAGGAATATGAAGAAAATCAAGGGAAGAAAGAAGACCAAGAGAAGAAACAAGAATGCATCAACAATGGTAAATGGGGTTAAAATAAACTTTTGTATGTCAATATTGAGTCGTATGTAAGTCAGGTTGAGTGTTCATATTTGCTTTTGTCAAAGGAAAAAATATGTTGGCTATCTTCAACATTAACGTTCATATGTGTACATAGTTTGTGTCAAACCAAAAATCTTATTCCGTATTTTTCTACTAAAGTTTTGACCATATAGTTCAAATAATCCAATTTAATGCAGAACCGTTTTGATTTTAGATACAATTGTTTTTACTTGAGGACCCAAGTTACACGACTTAGAATCTTAATAACAATGAAATTGTACTCTAAATATCTGTCTCAACCCTATAAAATAATAGCCTATAAAAATAACAATAACGCTTGACTACAACAAGTGGGGATTGATTTTGTGATTTTATGGTTCTTATATGTTTCTTGTTTTTTAATTGTTTTTAAGCTACAGTCTATGAACATGGCATTTTCTTGTTCATATGTATATAAATTCACTTATGGCACTTGTTTTGTAATACAGGAAGACAATAGATGGAGTGGCCATACCCATCTATTATGAGACAATAGATGTGTGTGGGGGGGATGTATATATAGGGTTTAATTTGAGAGTCTAGGTTATCTTTATTAACTGTCGTGATTAAACGTTCGAACTGTAGGTGAAATGGAGAATCCTGCAGCAAATCACTTGCCCGAAGTGGATTCGTTATCTGACGGTTTTGTAGATAGCTCTGTGTCACCTCTAACCTCGTCACCTCTAACCTTGTCACCTCTAACTTGTGGCAGTTATAGCATTCCACCTTGCTTTTATCAAACCCCACATTATCATCTCTCTTTCCTGCAAAGTTGTTCCTTCCTGTTCTTTGCAAGAACCTTTTCACCCTCATGGTAATCATAGCCATTTGCCACTTGATATCCATCTCTTCCAGATCATCAGGATTCACCTGTTCTAACTCTTCATTAGTCAGTGAAGAGTTCACATGACTAGCAAAGAAGGCCTCTACTACTTGATCTGTAGACTTTTCTTGTACTACAGATGATGAATTGGATCCTACACCTTTCACAATAGATACATATCCATAACCTTTTGAGTCTGTTTTAGCTCTTCCCATGGACATAAATGCAACATTCTGTGAGCTCTGTGCTTCACCACCACTCTGCTTCCTGCTTTCCACCTCAGGCTCAAATGCTATAAGATTATTGTATAGATCATTTAGCTCTTTATCAACCAAATCACTCCTTTGTCTTAGACCTACAGTATATATAGTCCATTCTTCACCTAAAGATCTTAAGAACTTCCTATTAAGATCATCCTTGTCTATGACAACCTTGTGATTCTTTATCTCACCAACAAGCTTTCTGTATCTATTGAAAACTTGAGTCAAGGTTTCAGATTTAACAGAACTAAAGTTCTCAAACTGTTGTTTGAGCATTGACCTCTTGTTCTTCTTGGTGCTCTCATTCCCTGCAAATCTTTTGTCTAGCTCTTCCATAAGCACTTTAGCATCATCAACCTGCTCAAACTCACTTTGATACTCATTAGGAATGGAAAGTAACAAAGTGCTTAGAGCTTTAAGTTCAGTAGCTCTTTCCCTTCTTTCTTGTTCAGTTGTTGGTGTAACCCTTGGCAGCCTTACACCATTTGCATCAGTTTTGTACTTGGGACCATTTTCCACAATGTCCCATAACTGATAGTCTGTAAGCAACATGTGTTGCTTAATTCTATTTCTCCACATGTTATATTCATCTGGTCCAAGAATAGGAATTCTAGACACTTGAACACCTTCTACAAATTCTGATGCCATTGTATAATATCAAGTTTAAGATGAACTAAACCTTAAATGATCACAGCTCTTTCCTAGATCTTCCTTAATTCAAAGCTTACACTTACTTTGATACCAATTGTGGGGTCCCACAATAACACTTGTTGACACAAATGTATTGACACAAGCTAAGAATTCTTGACAAGCAGTTTGCGGAATAAGACTTGTCAAGTGGGAAGATTTATGTTACTTGTAATGTAATTGAAATAGATTTGTAAACAATGCAAGAACACAATTGATTCAATAATCAAAAGCCTCAATATTATTATTGAAATAATACGGATACACAAATGTATCAGGGTTACAAAGAAACCTTGAAGCTTGGTTACAACTTGACTAGAGACTTACAAGTTACAATTTGAACACACAGATATTTTTTAACAATGACTCAAGTACATACTTATAGACTAAATAACTTGTATAAAATCTATACCAAATCTTCTTTTCTAAGACAAGTTTTCTAGGAAACACGCCTGCATTAAATGCGTTACCATTCCTTGTCTGCAACGTGCACTATTCCTCAAAAGCATGTCTGCAGTAGGTGTACTTGTGTTGCAGAGTTGGTAGAAAGCAGACTCACTAAGCAGCATTAACAAAATCATGAGCAGAACTAACTTTTTTCAACTGGCAGAACTAATCTTTGCAAACCTTGGCACTTGGCTGAACTAACTTTGTAGATACTTGGCAGAACTAACTTCAAATGACTAGCAGAACTAACTCTGGAAAACTTTTTTTTCAATAAATGAACAGAGTTAACTTCTACCAGCGGAACTAAGTCTTCATTGCACCAGCAGCACTAACTTTGAACAGACTTAAACACTTAGAATAATTTAGCATTTGAAATTCAGAAGAATTTAGCCCAACAATCTCCCCCTAAACTTGATCTTTCCCTAAATAGATTCAAGTTTTCTACTTCAAGTTCTTCTCAAATTGTTTTCTGATCTCTGCAGCTCTTTTCTTTCTAATTTCTTCATCTGAGTAGCATGTTTTTCAAGTGCTTTCTTATAATACTGTTGAACTTCATGCACTAGAGAAGCAGCTGTATCTAGATCATCACATTTCATTGTAAGAGAGAGCATGGAGCTTAAATGTCCAACATTCCAAGGATATTCAGTACCAATGAAGAAGTAGGCAAACACTCCACTGTGTAACTGCACCAAATGTACTCCATTATGAGAATAGCAGTACCATGCCTTTACCCTTGACACATCCTTATAGAAGTCATTCTCAGGATCCATCTCATACAGAATAGAGAGACTGTTGTAGACAATGTGCTCATCACTATGCTTTTGAGCATTTTGATATTTTCTAACTGCAATACTCTACATGTCATCTAAGTCATCTCTGGATAAATTCTTTATGCATCTGTAGAAGGACTGATACTTCTCCTCTGTATTCCCTGCCCTCACAATCTTTAAATACTTTTTCATCTCCCCATCTGTTTCCCATACCCAATCAATAATAGGAAAATGTACAGCAATAGGTACCTTAGGGTTCTCAACCTCAACCATTGATCTGATTTGTGTCCAATCAACCACCTCTTCCTCAGCAGGCTTTGTAGGCTCAGATGTAGAAGATACCACAACAGGTACTTCTATTTCACTTTCATCTTTGTCATTTCTGACAGCCATCCTTTTCCTCCTTTTGAGATGAAGGGTTTCTTTTGGAATTTTCGTTTTGAGAGCATCAAGATCATCCTTCTCTTTTCTTTCCAATTCTGCCCTTGCTCTTGCCATTTCTGCCTTTCTTTCTTGCAGTTCTTTCTCTGCAGCAGTTGGAATTTTAACTTTTGAAGCAACTGCACTTTTTGATTTCTCTTCAAGGGCTCTTTTTGTACTTTCTTCTATGTCCCTTTGAATTTTCAAGTAGATTCTTTCCAACTCATAGAAATCCATACCCATCAACTCCTTTAGAGTTCTCCCGGTGTTGTTCTTTACTACTCTGGCATATTGATCTTTTAATTACCTCTGAGTAGGTGCCCTTTTTCTTTTCTCCTCCATTTTCTTTTGAGCCTCATGCTTTCTCCTCTGCTTCAAAATATCCAAATACCATATTAGCCTCTGGTCAGGAGTGAACTCTTCCATTTGTGCATTGTGACTTCCATCTGCTAATAGGTGATCAAAGAAAATCTGCTCATCTGGGGTCATCATAATCTTAACATCATCCCCCATGTCTACTTCCACAAATCTGCTCCTACCCTCCTCATTGAACTGGGCTTGCAGATTCCTAGCAACCCTTTCACTCACAGCCTCTAGCTCCTTTCTTTTTAAGGGTTTCACAGGTTCAACCAATTTCTCTTTACCTTTTCCCTTGGCCAAATCAAGTTCTTTTTGCTTTAAGCCCTCATCCACAACAGTAAGTCTTACCTGTGATAAGGGAATTTCTTTGATAGATATGTCAGTTGAGCTTTTCCCTTGTGCTGTGCTCTTAGCCACTTTCAACAGTGCATCTGCAACAATCTTTTCAACATCTGTCATAGCAGCAGCACTAACCCTTTCCTTAGGACTGACAGATTTAACCATTTCTGGTTCATTAAGCCCAGCAGAACTATCTAATGCACTAGCAGTACTAACTTTTGTACTAGCAGCACTAACTTCTGTATCTACCATCCTAGCAGCACTAACATCTGTACTAGCAGCACTAACTCCAGCAGCACTATCTAACATATCTTTGACACTTTTCTTTGCAGCCTCAGATATATCTTCATCTAATACTTCTAGAATCAGACTACCAACAATATTCCCTAGCTGTTCTGCACTCACATCATCATGAATGCTTTCCTCAATCTCTACTACATCATCTGCAGGCTTTTCAAGATCTTCAAGATCCTTTTCATATTGCTTTTTCCGCTCTTCTTCAGCCAGAATTTCATTTGCCTGTTCCTCAGATATGTCTATCTTTTCTATTTCCCCTGCACCAGTGAACTCAAATTGATCTGCATTGTCCTCATCACTAGTGCTTTCATCAACAAGCATTCTTTTCAGTCCAGTGGACTTACTCTTACCAATGGTGCATGCCTAATATAGTTTGATTATTATAACCATACTGAACATACCATGTCAATCAGTTGCATCGATATCAATGGAATTAATGTCTTGACGGAGGTAGTTTAATTAGTCAATCAGTTGAAAGATTCTCATTGTGTATACATAATTAGTTGGAGGTGTGGCAGATATGATTTTTAAGGTATGCAATTAAAAAGGGAAAAAAACATGAATATCGAGCCGTTGCTTTATATGTTTGCTATGGTTATTCATATCTTCATGGGTTTGCAATAATGTAAACCCATGAGTTGTTTCTCCATTGGCAAAATATTACAGACATAGGTCATCCATAGTTCCATACAGTAAAGATCATGTTAAGAAATCCTTTAAACCAATCTTAAATAATACGGAGTATATAAGAAAGAACTTTATGATCTCATCATTTTAATTAAATTTCAATTTGTCAAGCCCTTTGATTTTAGTAAATTTTCAAAATAAGATTCATAACTTTTAAAAAAGATTTTTTTTTAATCAACTACTCACTTACACATAAAAAGATATTTAATTCATTAATTTAAACATTATCCAAATCAATCTGTAATGTTTCTATTTTCAATTCACGAATAAAGTTATTTGAAAAGCTTACTATAGACTTAATATAATTAATTTTTTCCACTAATTTGGTTTAATATTAATTTTTTTTTAATCTCTACTTATATAATTCATTTACATAAAGTAAAATTATCATCAATCCAACTAAATGCTTATTAATATACATATTAACTTACATGCTTTATTATAAAAAACAAGATATTAAATACGGGATTTCATATTAAAAATTAATGACACATGTGTATATACGGGTTTAAAATCTCCTATAAATGATAGGAGTCCATTTATTTTTGAACAACACGTACTTTCGAGGACAACTCAATCTATGGTATGGTCCAGAGTTGAAAATGACTTGTATGGTCCAGAGTTGAAACTGACTAAGTGTGTTCGCTTGGACTATATTGTGTATGAATGATGTTTGGTATTTTATAGGGTTAGCCAGCTTACCTTTATTCTACCCTTTAGGTTATGGCTTAAAAACACGGGAAACCACTACTTTGAGCTGGTTTTTGATTTATTCAAATTGTTCGAACTGGGTTGTTCGTTTTTTGAACTTTTATTCTTAATCTGAAAATCGAAGTGAATCGTTATTTACTATTATATAATACACACGTTGTGTATCGGAGTATGCTATTTATTGTAAGTAGTGACTCAATGATAGTCGTATATGATAACGGCACTTTCACTTCAAAGACCGCTTCCAAATCTAGCATCAAGCGAAAGAGGGGTATCTAACCACCACTGCTAATGGCAGCTGCTGGGGCAGATGACCCAGTGGTGGATGAGAACGTGCTGAAGTCCAAACTCACTGAACATTTTACACTTGTTAAACTTAACACTTTAACAGATACGGGAGTTGTGCTAAACATCATTTCATGTGTTGTTTAGGCTTATTAACGAGATTTCAAAGCAAAAACTGAAATCAAGATCGTTGACTGTGTTATACTATTATTATTAAAACAAATATTTGTGCAATGAATAAGTTATACTTGTAACCTTCAATACATAATTAAGAGTAAGGTTCAAATGATTACATCAATATTTGGTGAGAATTGAGGAAACCAATTAGAATACGTCACGTATCACAAAACCCACTTTCTTCCAAATATCTCATTGAAAAATTATAAAAAATTGCAACATAAAAATTAACATTTTTTTCTCTTCGATTAGACATCTTACAAGATATCTTTTGATGACTTTTTTTTCATGAGGTTTTATAAATTGTACTACATCCGTCTCAAAATTATTATCCAATTTTGACTATCTGAAGTCTTTCTTTTTTAACTTTGACCTTAAATATTTTTGTTTGTAAATATTTTTTGTTTGTGTTATAATGTTAGATAATATATAATGATGCAAAATAAATATGAATGGATTAGGTTTTTAAATGTATTTTCATTGGTATAATTTTCACCGAGTATTATATAACACAAACAAAAATATTTAAAGGCAAAGTTGAAAAATAAAGACTTTAGAATGCCAAAACTAGACAATAATTTTGGGACGGAGGTAGTACAAAACTAGTATCACATGTATTACTCGTTGAGATCACATGACATATGTGTTAGTCGTTCTCAAAACTCACAAAAAAAGTTCGTCAAAAGTATACCTTGTGAGATCTCTAGTCGAAGAGAAAAAAACGTTGATTTTTATGGTGTAATTTTTATAATTTTTCGACTTACTGTTTGTGAGATATTTAATTTTTAAAAACGTGAAGAAAAATTGATTTTGTGATATATAACGCATTCTTATTGGTTCCTTGATTCTTCCATTCGCACTAAGTATAGTTGTACTCATTTGACCTTGATTTTTAACGTTGAATACTTGAATGTGTTATGTGTTTAATTGTAACGTTTTTTATTTTTTTATTTTATTCTATTTTAGTTTATCCGTTTTCAATCATCAATATAAACGACATTACCAAATCCACGGTTCTAATGCCATACATGAGGTTTATTAGTCTTAATCTTGTGATACTATAGTTTACGATATCTTGTTATACACCCGAATAATGTCATCAATGGTGGACCGTAAAGTGATGCATATTGACTATTGAGCGATGTTTCGTCCATAAGTCATTTTACAAACTACTAGAATACGAAAGAAGCATCTATTTCTTCAAGACAAGATTAATCAGAACCTTAGATGAAAATCTTCATTTAAATATATTTTCTTATAATTTTCCCTTCATGATGCTCAAGAACATAGATACATGCCAGCATCACCCATTCCAAAATATTGTTAACAGGAACAATCCAACATTAAATGAGTTCAGTTTCTCATGCAAATGGTTTCATTAACTACTAAAAAAAACCCCACACTTTGACACCGGGTACCTCACTAAAATCTCTTAATTCCCAATCAAAACCACAAAATTATGAAAGCCTTGTGAGCTTTGAAGCAGCCTGATTATCCAAAAACCACACCAATTTCCCTACACTAGGTTGAATCATCCTTGCTGGCAACACCGAACATTCAGGACCTATATCGTCAATTGCCATGTGGGCTGCCTCTGCCTTTCCTTCACCTGTAGCCACCACCGTCACGTTAGCCGCAGAGTTGATTACGGGCAGCGTGAATGTGATTCTTTCGGGCGGTGGTTTAGGGGAGTTGGTGATGAAGCTTACCCATTCACATTTTTCTTCCAGAACAGGGTGGTTAGGGAATAGAGATGCCACGTGGCCATCTTGGCCAAGCCCGAGAAGGATCAGGTCAAACTTTGGGCAGTCACTTATGTTAGAAACATTGACTACACGGGTCTTGACTAGTTGTCGAATGATAAACGCGTACTCGCTGGCAGCTTCTTCTGCAGTCAGAGAATCATTGATCGAATATACATGGCCCGGAACAATAGGCAACTGCAAATGCAACTTACAGTGTTCTTAAAATGTTTGACTTGACACATAGTTTAATAAAGTTCTTTTGCTCCCCTTTTGCATTCTAACAACAAACTAAGTTTTTCTTTGGATGTTTTTATTACAATCTATGCTACCTAATATATAAATATATAATCCATTTGCAACATAAAAAATGAATAAAACCCAAATTACCTTTGACAAAAGATGATCCTTAGCAAGCTTATAGTTTCTATCAACATGATTCTTGGCCACAACACGCTCATCGACCCAGAATATATACCATTTCGACCAATCCACCGTCTTATTATAAGGCGCCTCACACAATTTCCTGTTTTCGAATCAAATAAAACATAATAATATTCACAACTCTTTGAAACATTTGATCATAAACCTTGTTGAAGTTATGTAACTCGATCTTCTTATACCTCATGAAGCTAATGAGCGAACCGCCGGATAAAGCAACAGCAAAAACTCCACGCTCCTTGATCGATGCATCCGATAATTGCTCTATATGGTCAACTAAATCAGTACTAAGCTCTTCTAAACTTTCATGAACTCTTACCTCCTTTTTGTCTTTCACCAATACTTCAACATTCATATTTCTAAGCCCTGTAAGTTATAAAAATAAAAGTTATCATAAAGTGGAATGTGATCCATCATACAAGTTAAGAAACAACTTTTTAAATTGGAAATGTTTGTTTTTAATATGTAAGAAACAAATTTTGATGTGTGAAGAAGCTTACAAGGAGATGAAAATAGCAGAGGAAAGAAGGGAGGTTTAGATGGGTAAAAACAAAAATAATGATTTTAGTTTAGATATAAGTATATAAAAAATAAATAAATAAATAGAAATAGCAATGTGATGATATCACATAGTTAGAAACAGACAAAACAAAATGGTCCCTGGTCCAGAATGAGTTCCCAGTTTTGGACTTTGTTAATACTTCCGTCCAAAACAACTTGGATTCGTGACAGGTAGTAACGTAGTACTCCGTACTATCTCAAATTTATGAATGTGAATCATGATAATTTAAGTAGCAAAAATTAAATCGTCTAGGATTGTAGACATTAAATTATTTTATTATTAAAGATTAAAGGTTTATTTTTGATATTCTGTAAAAGCACTACAAATTCTTTATGTTCTTTTCTGTGAGTGGTGCAATTTTGTTACAATTAACTAACAATTGTGTAGTCTTAAACTCAAGTAATACGATGATAAATCGGCATGAACGATTAAGAATATTGAGAACGTTTACTGATATTTCAAAAATGTGTGTGTGTGTGTTACAACGAGCGTCTCATTCAAATGGTGATGGGTCTTGGTATTTACTACCCTAGCCACATGCTTAGCGATTGATACACAACACTCCATATCTATTAGCCAGACCTGACAAAATGGGCAGGTATGAGCTACGGGTCTAAACGAGCGCGAGTATAAATGGGTTCGAGTCTAATTGGGCGCGGGTATAAACGGGCTCGGGTCATAACGGGTTTTTTAAAAATTTCATAAAAAATGTTCTAGTTTTTTAAGATATATATTTCTTCCAAAATAAGTTACACATTTTTAACTATATAATATAAAAATATAACATGATGGTTATTCATTTAGATCCATTCATGATTTGAGTTTTACCCAATTAAGTTCATTCCTAAAATTTCTCCAGCCCAAAAGAACCCAAACTTTATGTCATTATACCCAGAATTGCTCAGATATGGAGTAAATGGGCAGAATTTACCAGCATTACTATTAGCACATTATTAAGTACTAATCACATGCTTTACATAATTACATCATAAAGTAATGTTTACGATTTTTATTGATTCTAACAAATTGTTTTTTGTTTGTTAACAACTGAATTTAAGTAGAGACACGAATTAAAGATCAAAGTGAAGTAAAGTTGAAGAGTTTATTTCTTTTTAAGAGAAAATAGAATGTAAGAGATGCCCAATCAATCAAAACTTTTTTGTTTGATTGATTTTCTAAATTCAAAGTAAATTCAGTCTAGTAAACTTTAATTTTATATCAAGGGTTAATAGCGCAGATAGGTAACGCACTCTAATTTTTTACCAAGTTAAGGTATGAACTCAATCTATTACTCTGGTAGGTAACAAACTTTCAAATTTTGTGTCAATTTAGGTGACAAACTTTTTTTTAGCGGTATAAGTTCAACAATAATGACGTGTCAATCGAAAACTTGCACGTGACGGTTTCATTTTCAACGTACATGAACTTTTAAAAACTAACACGTCATGATTTTTGAACTTAAACCGGTCAAAAAAAAGTTTGTTATCTAAATCGACACAAAATTTGAAAGTTCGTTACCTACCAGAGTAATAAACTAAATTCATACCCTAACTCGGTAAAAAAGTTAAAATTAACCCTTATATCAATTATACTTTATCCCCAATTTTTTATTATTATTATTTCAATTAATATATACAACCAAATTGATAATGCAAAAATCATCTGTCATACATTAAGTAAAAACATCTTAAACAACGTAACTCAAAAACTAGAAAGATATATCATTATATGTATTAACTAATCATATCCAATCTACTAATCATATTCTTAAGGTTATTATTTCAAAATAATATAATTAACAGTGAGAATAAAAGCCCACATCAGACAAATCTAGGCTCCTCTCACATTTTTAGGAATGCATCACTATCACAAAAATTGAATACGATTTATTAATTAATTAAATAGTCTTTAATTATTTTGCTACTTTTGGGAGGAGTATAGATCATCCATCAACCGTTAATTTGTTGACAGTATTTCCAATATCATACAAAGTTACTCCTAATTAAAGTGGGTTGGCCTATGTTTGCAAAAAACTTAAAGTCGTAACAATATTTATTTGTTACATATCGTCATATCCTTCCTCTCTTATATTTAAAATATCTAATCTAATGTATAAAATATTGATTTTAACATGAGGTAATACTAGCTAGTAGTCTACTGAACTTATAGGACTCGATTTTTTTATAGACCGATGCAGGGCGAATTGTAACAATACTTTTATACATTTGAGTATCTTATTCTTTTATTTTGAATTGAATTTTACTCAAATATTGTGCTTTTGTGCCTTACTAATGGGCGATTTTTCGCTAGTCTTTTTTTTTATATTTTCTTTTTGGCAAAATAAAAGTGAATTGATAAACCTTAAACAAAGTTAAAGAAAATTACAAGATTAAAAAAAAATTCTATCAAAATCGAGTCAAACAAAAGATTAATATTTGAGTTACAACAACGAATGGCCGATCCAGTTAGTTACGTTACTTGGCCAATATATAAATCTTTAGGTACACGAACGTGTTTAAATATAGACTTTAAAATCGATACATAATTACGTCCATATTTTACTGTTAATCTTATCCCAACACGTAACATTGTAACAAACATCTTTATTGTATATATATATCAAAGAAGAATTAGATGCATATATATTATTACTCTCTCTTTCTCAAAAAGGAATCTTTTATACCTGAATATGACATACAAACAATTTTTGATAGAAAAAAGTCAAATTTTCCAAAAGTTGGATAATGTGATGTTGATGTTATTAATTGTATTATATAACATGTCAAAGATTATAACTTTCATATAAAGAAAAGGAACAAGAAAGCATAAACAAGTGGTTATTGTCAATGCCCATTAAAAGTGGCAAGCAATCATCAATTTTTTGGTATATTCTTATATATAATCATGTGTCAATTAGACTAGTAATTAATTTGTAGGTATCTTTATACATCAAATGTATGTCATGCTACCAAAAATTAAAAATAATAAAATATATATAATACAAGATTCAAAATTTTAACATTTTAATTTAAGTTTACTAGGTTTAAAATATATAGAGAGGCGGATCCAGAAGGAAGTAGCCGCCTCTTACAAAGCTCAAATAAGTTATACATATATTAATGGTATTAATATTATTTTAGGACTTTTGCTCCTAAAAATGAAGATATAAACTATTTATTTTTTTGTCGCCTCAATGTTTTCATCCTAGCTCTACTCTTGGATATACGGGAATGATAAATGATGATTTTTATATCTTTCAATTATAAATAAAGTTCATTCATCTTTAGGTTGGGTGATTCCAATCCGCTAATACATATTCTTACACATAAAAAATGATATTTAAGTGCTCAATTTTCTTAATAATAATAATAATAATAATAATAATAATAATAATAATAATAATAATATCTGTCGCATCCTCAAATTCGGGTTGCGGAAGCGAATCGGATCGGGGCGCGACTAATCAATAATCACAACACAAAGACATATAGTAAACGACTCTATATGCGTCGTTTTAACAAAATATATTGATATAAGAAATGTTTACAACATTTGAAGTTATACATAGCTCATGTTCTGAAAATGAGATATTCTAATACATAAATACTTATACAAAATATATTAATGCAAGGAAATCTTTAATTTCTGCATGCTGACTCGAGCTATAGTAATCCTGAGGCAGTCCAACATATTGTTGAGTACCTGTGATACATGCTAAAATGGGTCAGCGAAACGCTGGTGAGCTCACAGATTTGTATGTCAACACATATTGTATGAACCGCAAGATTTAATTGAATTTAAATTGCAATTAAGCAAAATAAAAGTTTTACAGCCATGAGCACATACTCTGAGCTTAACTCGAGGTGTCAGGTCCACATTTAAGGTATCCTGATCGAGGTGCCTCCCACGAGTGCCTAATCTACACTCATCTGAACAAATATTAGTACATCTGTTTACCCAGTTAGTGCATGCTAACCCGGACAAGGAGGGTCAATCCTATATGGTATCATATACTAATATTCACGCTACAACGTATTACCAAACTATGATGAGGAGGGCTTTGAAAGATTAGTGAGATAACTCATGTAGTAATTGTTTATTTTCGTACTTGCATTAATATAGTTAAGATAAAACGAGCAATGATATCACACCCCTGAGTAAAACAGTAAAGTAGGGGCTATGAGACTCACCTGAGTCTTGAGAGTTTAACTTAATAAACTTGAGTTTATTAGCCGAAATGAGTTGTCCGAAGACTGGTAACCTGAGGGTGTCCACGATACGCGATGGTTATAAATGTGTGCAGGTATCTATAAAGACTACCTTTGTAGTTGTTCGTTCAACTAGAATGTCCAAATTACTACGATTTGGTCATTTGATTATGTTTTGAAAAAGTGTACGGCCCGTTGGTGATTGGTTGTAATAATAATCTCATTATTAATATTATGATTTTGAAGTGTTAAGTTCAAAAACGTATCACGATATGTTTTAAAAGTCGTATCGTATAAGTGTTTGAAGTTATACAAGTTTGACACTCAGTATAAAATAGTTTGTAGCATTCTGTTTTTAGCGTCACTTATAACGACACTTAGGTTTTATGCGACACTCAGGAAGTGCCGCAGAAATGAAGGATTCTAAAGTGTTAGCGTCACTTAGGGAAGTGACGCATAATAGGGCGACACTTAAACAAGTGTCAGGTGGAAGTTTCGGTACAAGTGTCGTGCGTCATTAGGACGAGTGACGGATGAAATCAGATTTCAATTATAGACGACCTTTAGGCAAGTGCCGCTAAGAGTGTCGGTAGGAAGTGTCGGGTATTGAATTTGCGACACTTGCCAAAGGGGTTTTATGCGGCACTTAGGCAAGTGACGCAAGATTAGGGTTTTAAGCGACACTTAATGCGTAACTTAAGGAAGTGACGCATCACTGCACTGGTCCGTGCGACACTTAGGTCTGTTGGCCGGATTTTGTGTCGAAATCGTGTTTTCCGGTTTTCATTGGACCCGAAACTTTTGCCCAACCTATATTTGGACATTTCAAGCTTAAATAAACAACTTTTATGAAAAATAAATGAAATCTAAGAGTTTTTCGAGAATTTTCGGAAACATACAATTTAGCGCCGGGAGATAACGAAAAGATGAAAATGTAGATCGTGATGTGGTGAACGTTTTCTTCCAAAGGAGTGAAGCGATTTAAGGAGGTTTGATGGAGTTATATTGTGAATTTAGGTGGTTGTGGTGTGGTGGTGATTTTGAAAGAGAAAAAAAAAAGAGAGAAAAGAGAGGATGATGATGGAATGGAAATGAGGGGTGGGGAAGGATTCCAGCCCCCCCCCCCCCCTCGTTGGCCGGTTTCTGTGGGGCCCACCCCATGTGGGTGTGTCCCAAACTTTGTTCCCTGTAATCGTGCTCCGTACGGTGTTCGTTTTCCCGATCGTTTAATCGTTTAAATAATTTAATATGCGTTTAAATGTGAGTTTTAAAATACGAATATTTTATCAATATTTTCGTTGGAGTATTTTACCAAATACTTAATAATTGAGTTATAAAATATAACTTAAGTTCGTTTTGATGGTTTGCGCGCTTAATATTTTAATCGCGTAAACGTTTGTTTGTACGATACGAATTTATTTACGAAATATTATCGAAATAAAATTTGGATAAAATAGTGTTATCAAATAATGTTATATTATTTAATAAATTTGTTCACCAACGTCCGTATTAATTGAATCAAATTACATTCGATTTGAATTGCGTACGATTTAATTAAATCGCATAATTGTATATATTCAACAATATATATTTCGATACATTAATTAGTCTAACACATAACTAATTACATGTATTAACAGTTAATTAGGCACTAAATTACTAGTCCTAATTTGACGGGTGTCACAATATCAATATAAAAATGAAAAGTTAGACTAATATTAAGCATTCAAATTAACTTTAATACAACTTTCATTACATGACAAAATGATCTTTTGAATTACTTACCAAAATCAACAATAATCTGCCTTGAGTAGTTGAGTTGGTAACTTGGTATGACTTGATGCCGAGGTTAAACTCTTTGTGTAGGATTGTTTATTTCTAAAATCAAGCATTCTATTTGTACTTTTAAGTTTTAACTACTTGCACCAGAACATATTTATGTTACCTATTCAATTTCACAATGATAAAGCGGAAGTCTTTCCAATTGGCCCATAGGGGCCCATTGGGCCAACCAACAAATAGCATATAGCATATTCATGATTAAAGAATATAGCTTTTCCTATCGTTACCTAACTAATCAAGTTAATTTGATTGTTATATACTCCGTATTATATATATAGAAAATAAAAATTCATTTTGTTTTGTCGTTAGTGTAATTAAGTTACGTAATATATAAATTTATTTTACTACATACAAACCCTGCACCATGTGTGTGAAGCAGGGACATTTTTATACTTGATCATGCAATTCTTGTATATGCCTTATTAAATATATAAAATCTTAAAATAAATGTGAGGTTTTATACTCTATTTTAGGGACACATAGTGTTTTTTAGCGAGGAGTTAGATTATATAAAATAGGGTGAGTTTCAAATGAAATAGTAATTTGTGTGAGAATGTGGGAACCAATGATATTGTACCATGTGTACAAAGAGAATGTTCCACATGTACAAATCTCATTTACCTTCAACATCAATTATCTCACAAACGACAAATCGAAAAATTTATCAAAATTGCACCATAAAATTCAGGTTTTCTCCTCTTCGATTTGTCAGTCCCTGAAGGCATACTTTCGACGAGTTTTGTTTTTTTCATATTTTTTTTGGGTTTCACATTTACGAACACATGTGTTAAAGTGTTGTGTTTAAGGTTTAGGGTTGGCGAAACCCCAAACCCTAACCCTTAAACCATAAACGCTTTACAAAACTCTATACCCTAAATCATACTAAACCCTAAACCCTACTAAACCCTAACCCTAACCACAAATCACATGTACAACCAATCAGTAACACATGTGTTACTAATTTGTAAAACCCACCAAAAAATAAAAAATAAATAAAAGTTGTCAAAAGTATGCCTTGAGGGACGACAAATCGAAGAGGAGAAAATGCTGAATTTTATGGTGTAATTTTCATGATTTTTCGACTTACCATATGTGAGATATTTGAGTTTTAAAAATGTGGGGAAATATGTATTTGATGAAAATGAGTGGTTGAGATTGATTATCATATTCTCATTCAAAATTGATGTACTCATTTGAACTCTACTTATCAAAAATAAACTAACAAGAAGCTAGGAGATTTAAAAGAGGCGGGTAACCCTACTGCAAAAAAATAGGATTTTGCTAAACAAAGCCCTAAGGGCTATGAATAACAACTAAGATTTTATGGATAATTGGTAGTTAACGGTTAAAAAACTAACTATGTTGGCTATTTAATTACATTTGGTTGTCGGTAAAAAGAAGTTGGGTAGTTTTTGATGGAAGATAGAACCTTATACATAGCCCTAAGGGCTACAAATAGCATTTTTCAAAGAAATAATAATAAATTCTAAGAAAAATATATAGACAAAAGAAGGTCGTTCTGAAACTAAACCGTCTATAAATGTCTCAAAATTACGCATTGATCTTGTATATCAAACTACTTCAATAGAATCTGTCACGGATAGTACACGAACCCGACTCCAATGATATTCTTGCCATCGCCTAACAAGTCGCAAAATGCAACACATGATGGTCAAAATTGCTAGAACTCCCATAAGTACAATGCCCAATCTTTGCCAAACATGGCTCGTTTCACTTAGGCACCAATAGCACAAAATTGTGTAACCATTGACCAAAATTATACATAAAATCTGTAGGATAAACATAAACATCCGATTTGAGACTAAGATGGTTTCA
Organism: Pseudognaphalium luteoalbum; assembly: GCA_963422505.1. Lineage (NCBI taxonomy): Eukaryota > Viridiplantae > Streptophyta > Magnoliopsida > Asterales > Asteraceae > Pseudognaphalium > Pseudognaphalium luteoalbum. The sequence goes on along the minus strand of OY730195.1, from coordinate 21,872,774 downwards.
TAACTCTCTTTATATTGTTTATTCAACCAGTAAGCAATTATCGCAAGAAAAAAGCCCGTAACACCGATGATTAAAAGTACTAGTCCCAAAAGAAATTCCATGCGTACAAGGACCAAATCAGAGCTCAAAAACGCATACTTTATAAAAAAACAAGCAAATTCGAGTAATGTGGTTAATGGTATGCGACACTGTTGCAAGATGAACCAAAGTGTGACAAACAAAAGTGCGTTAAGATTGAAGTATAAAACTTGGTGTTCTTTGCCATAGATGAACCATGAGGCCAAGTTCATGCTTGATATTCCGGTGAAGCAGAACACATCAACGAGCTCATGGTAGTTCAAATGTGACGGTGATGATTGAGGCTCATTTACATTATCCATGGTGTACATATGCTCACTATTGAGGTGATCAAATGATGTGTTTGATGAAGATTTATATTGATAGGTTCATAATAATGGTTGTTATAACATGAATCATGCATAAGAAATGATATAAACAAACGTACATATGTCTTTTTAGTGAATGACGTGAATAGAGCCTGTATTTGGTGTGACATGAATTGTAGATGGTCAAGTTTTTAACCAATTTTGATATCTTTATTTTGATTAATATGACGATGTAAGCTATATTTAATTCTCATGTTTGTCGGTAACTTTAGTGCAATTGGGATTTCCTCGGGACCAAAAGGGTGTTCCATGTTAAGTTATAAAACGAGTTGGTAAGTGTGGAGTGCACACTCATTTAAACTAACTTGGACACCGCCACTAAATAGCGGGGTCAAGGGGCAGCGCCCCTTGCAGGGGTCTAGGGGGCCGAGCCCCCTAGTTGGGATCCTGTATTGAATATATTGAATCTGGATCCCGTCTACCCATTTTTTCCGCCAAAACGAACGGACACAATATCTCTGTTAGTAAAACGTCAAGTCGATTCGTGAAAGGATGTGACAGTTGGTTCCCACCAACCGCCAACTAATTCTATAACAAAACATAATGTTTTGGTTTCATTCACATATACGAAAACACACTAACTCTCTCTGGTTTTCCTTTGAATTCTCTGTCAAGAATCAAAGTGTCATCTTTTTCTTATCCCATTAAAGATTTCGTGAACCCAAACAGTAAAGGATCGAAATACTTTATTGAGAAAGTGATTACAGGATTCAAAGATTATCCAAGATTAAATCACACCCAAATTCTTACACTATCCTAACGCATAATCTACATAATGAATTTCCGATTTTCACACATAGCTATAGAAGCTCGCATACAAGATACAGGATGATAATCATATCCAGCTAATAAATTAAACCCTTTTACCCAAATAAAAAAGCAACCTAATGAGTTAAAATCGGTTTTTGGTTGAATTTGAGGGGCAAATTAAAGTGTGATACATATATAAACTGATTATCTAATGTTGATGTAAATCTTTCGCATAGAGAAAAATCCAATTCCAACAACTTGAGAAAATCAAAACCTGTTTCGATGAAGACTCTCTGGTACACAATCCGCAAAATGTAGCTCTTATATGTTTTAAGTTTCGTAAAATAAGCAAACATCCTATAGACAAATTACATTCGCACATATAAAATAACATATTTTGGACTCCCCGCCGCAACACGCGCGGGTAGGAAAAAGTCGTTAAAAACAAAACCCAACATACAAAACCAAGGACCAAATTGATGAACTAATTAGCAAAAATAAGCACACCTATATAAACCTGTATATTCTTAAGAGGAAATGACTTAATGTTATGTGCTCACTAGTCTTCCCGATGGCGGACTTTGCGAGTAGTTGATAAAAACATTTCTCGAACCAGCAATTACTATAGAGCCCACAACAGCAATTGTAACAGGAACCACAAGTCTAGGCAACCAGCTTTTCATATGCTCGTGTTTTTGCTTACCAGCAGATGCGCGCTGATGAGGCGGTTTCCGCGTTGATTTCTTCATATAAGATGCATATGATTCTATTTCTTGACTAGTCAATGCTGGCTTTAACGAGCTTTTGACAGTTTCAAAATGGCGGGCGTGTATGATGGTGGCAGTTATGTCTTCCCTGAGAGCTACAATTCCAGCTTCTCTGCATAGGCCTTCTAACTCGGCCCCTGTGAAACGCTCGGTCTGTTCTGCTATTTGTTTGAGATCAACATCGTTGCCAAGTTTCATGCCTCGAGTATGCACACGGAGTATTTCATATCGAGCTTCTAGGTCTGGTGGGGGAACATATAACACCTGTGAAATTAGAAGTTAATTATAATTTCACCAAAATAATCTGGATTGACTTACTCTGTTGCGTTCACCGTCTTCAGTTGTGGATGTATTAATCAGCGAATAAAATTATTTTTATCAAAATGTTAGCAGGGTGAAGTATTACAAGATCGAATCGTCCAGGTCGCATTAGAGCAGCATCAATTGCATGTGGCCGATTCGTGGCAGCCAAAACAAGTATTCCCTGATAAATGAAAAGAAAAAACTGTCAGTGAAAGATGTTAATCCGGGTTATGTTTCATCTCTAAAGGGAAGGGTGTCAAACAGGTGAAAATGTGAAATCCCGAAAAGCTTACAAAAGAAATGGGTCAAATCAATCGAAAGGCTTTTACTTTTGTATTTTTAAATGCATTAAAATTTTAACTCCTAAATTGTTTCTCTCTTTTCTTTCTTTCTTTCTTTTATTTAAAAAAGAAGATTATTACTGAAATTATATAACTGTTGTAATAATAAGTTACGCAAACCATTTATAAGCAAACTAAGAATCTTGGAGCAAAAGTGTTTCCAGCTGACCCAAAGCCGTTTTGACCTGTTACAAACCCACCCGCTTGGCCACCTCTACTCTTCAAAACATGAAATTGTGACGTACTTTAGCCTCTTCTAAGCCATCCATTTCAGTGAGTAGAGTAGATAGAAGTCTTTCTCCAACTGTTGTACTCCCGCTTGAACCCGTTCCTCTGCTTATTTTACAAAAAAGGTCACAGATAAGATCTCGATTACAAAATTAGAAAAAAAACCTATCTTAAGGGTTCTAAATTGTATTCGAATTGATAATGTTTTCGAGACTCCACCTTGCATACTAGCAATAGTCGTAAAACTAAAATATAATATAAGAAAGAAAAAATCGAATGTTGCAACCAGTAGAAGTCTTTCCTCCTTAAAGGTTATATCGAAAACTCATAAGCTTAGTTGTGTTGAAATCCAGCCCCACCCTTTTTGCCAACTCTAACGATTGGTGGATATTTACCGTCTTGCTGCAACGACGTCAGCTTCATCAAAGAAGATTATGCTTGGTGCAACTAGTCGAGCTCTACGAAATGTATTACGTAATAAAGCTTCGCCTTCTCCAACATACATTGAAAATAATTCTGCACCACTGAAACATTACAAAAAGAACAGCTCATACCTTATATGAAATCATAAAAAATAGAATTAAAAAAGTAAACACAAGTGTAATACAATATAGTCAAACCTTAAAGAAAAGAAAGAGGCTTGAGCAGCATGAGCTGCTGCTTTAGCAAGAGTAGTTTTTGAGCAACCTGGAGGTCCATGAAGAAGAATTCCACGCATAGGTGATACACCCAACCTCGAAAATGCCTCGGAATGTTTTAAAGGCCACTCAACAGCTTGCTTCAGTTTTTTCTGTTCCATGCAATGAGGCATCATTAGCATACAGAAACTATCCAAGGCAGATTATGTAATGGGTCAAAACAGGTTCAGGTATAAATGCGAGTCGAAGGAAGCGCTATAACACAACTCAAATTAACTCATTTATAAATAAAATGGGTCAAAACTGTCATCTCTACAAGATACTCATGTTACACACCTTTAAATCGTTTAATCCCCCAATATCATCCCAAGAAACCTTGGGAATTTCAACAGTAACACCTCTTGTTATGCTTGGGCCAACAATAGACCTGGCACTCGTCCAATCATCCATTAGTAAGCTACAAACATCCTTTTCTACATTTGCATTTGAGCATCTTTTTACTGCACACATTGTAGCCTCACGACATAAAGCTTCTAAATCTGCCCCAACATAGCCATTGCACATTGCTGCTATCGCTTCCAGGTCAACGCTAGGATCCAGTGGAACTTTCTTGGTATATAGCTGAAATTAAGAATTAAGGACACACAAAAGGGGACAAATGTTATTCTTGCATTTGTTAGAGATAAATGGTTAAGGGCAATACCATCATTTCCTTAATCATAATATTTAATGATAGCATTGTGATATTTAAAAGAGGTCTTATTTCCAAAATGAAGTAACTCTATTATTACGAAATTAGAAGCAGAGTCAAGTAATATGCTTCATTTTACTTGAGCACCATACGGAGAGTTGGTTATCTAAGAAGATTAGCTTATCTCACGAGTCCCGAATATAGGTAGTATTTGCTCATCTACTTATTTCTTACTGTTCTAGTTTGTTAAATTTTTTTCTTCATTATCAATATATTTCCCGTGGCCTATCAATGAAATTTATGAAACACTGCAATCTAGCTTTTGAGCTAGTACAATTTATATGCTCCTAGAAACAGATAAACACCACATAAGACATCTACCAATAAGCTAACTAAGGAATATACATTTACCTTGAGAATTTGAAGGCGTTCTTCTTCACTCGGAGTAGTGACTTCAATTTCAGAATCAAATCGACCAGACCTTCTTAGTGCAGGATCCAGTGCCTCTACTCTGGCAAAGAGGAAAAATATGGTAGCAAAATATGTGACTTTCGTGTTCTACAACTACTCATGTGAAGAAAGAAGAGCACAAATCACCAACTTTTACAAACTTAGGTGGAAACAGCAAATGGAACACACTGAGTTAATCAAGCCTTTACCTGTTGGTTGAAGCAACCACCACAACTTTCGTTCCTGATGTGGTTGTTGAGCTAGAGTCCATCAGCATGATCAGCTGAGAGGATACACGAATATCTTGCTGTCTTCTGTATTTGGATAGCATATGTTAAGCAAATGGGGTTACTTCATATTTTAAGAATCAATAATAATGTTGAAATGTAGTAAGAAAACCTAAAGAAACAAAATGTTGAAATTGCTCGTGGACCAAAATAAACAGAAGTACTTTGCGATGATTGATATAGAGTGATAAGAGTATTGAATTAACATTTCCCTAAAACATAAAAGAAATAAATAAATAAAGCAGTAATTCTTGAGGGATGGTCACTTATTAATTGTTGGGGTCACAAAGAGAACAAGGTTATTATGTACCTAGAATCACGGCGAGGACAAATAGCATCTATTTCATCAATAAAAATAACAGAAGGCTTTCCCACTTTTATGTGTGCAGATGCTTCAGCAAACGCATCCCGCAAGACTTTCTCGCTTTCACCTGCATGGGCTCTGTGAACAGAGTGTGGACTGCAAGAAAACACAAAACCAAAAGTTATAAAACTATAACTACGTATCAGAATACCTCAAAAACTATAACTGCTCATTTAAAAACAAACAGTTAGTACCTCAGAAGTATCAAGTGTGCATCACATTCACGAACCACTGCACGAACCAAGCTAGTCTAATATCAATAACAAACACCATCGATCAATAAAAATAACACCTCTACTTCCATTCCAAATTTTCAATTAAACATATCATTTTTCAAATTTGCAGTCTCAATTTTAATTCTCATATTACCAAAAATTTTGAAAATACCTTTCCGGTGCCAGGTGGACCGTACAACAGCAAACCGCGTGGCCACTACAGATATACAAAGTCAACGATAATCATAAACAGATACAATTGCATTGGCGTATGTAAGCATATATGTATACCTTAAGCCCTAGTTTTCTGGCTTCACGAGAGTAGAGAAGAGGATACGTGATGAGTTCACGAAGAGCTTGAAGAGCTTCACAATTACCAGCAATTGATTCTTCTGCACTCCATTTTTCAACATCGTTTGAGCTACAGCTACTCTCCATTGTTCACCGGAGACGTACGGTGGCTAATCGACGGTGTGGTGGAGCTAGGGTTTATTGATTGCGGACAGGGTTTTTCGAATTTTTTGTATTTAATCCTGTAACTTTTAGAAAATGACGTAAAATACCCTTATAGTTTTACTTCTTTTAGTTAACACGAATCCAAATTTCGATGATAGTACTAGTACAACTAATGTTTTTTTCTATTTCAAATTTCCCATGTTGGTACAACCATAACTCAGATTCAAGTTCTAGTTTCATCTAACCAGCATGTTTCATTGTTTCTTGATCAATGCAGGATGCGTAAATGCAGGCAAGAGACATAAAACCAGGTTTCACATTTCAATGATCGTTAAGTTGAAATATAAAAAACACTAATAACACATCTTTACGGTGCAAAAGAAAGCGTTCATATGTGTTAAGAGAGATCTTGAAAGTGTTATAATCATATGACTTTATAATTTCATAATGGGCATAATATTCGTGCGGTCAACAACACAAAACAACCCCATCTTTGACCAATCATTATTTAATTAAATTTACATATCTTACATTTTTTATCCTTCAACTTTTTCATATATATATATATAGTCCCTCCAATAAAATTATCACCATTCAATCATATTTTCCTTAAGTTTATTACTAACCATCCGTAGTAAATCGGAATTATATATGAATTATTGAACACCAAGAAAATTTGTGTAATCCTACAGGACCTAAAGAGACTTTTACATAAAGATGTATCTACGAATTCGATATTGAAAAATATGATTGTAAAATCGGATATGATAGGCTCACCCAGAACAAAAAAACCAAGTACAGAAGCATTTCCTATCTATTTGAAAGAGTTGAGGAATTATAAACAAGCTTTAATATGAATCTATGATGCACTTATCTTACGTGCAACCGAGTACCAACAATGTAAATAAAATCTAACAAAAACATGTATGGCATTCGCGAGAAACTGTTTTAAAGTTCCCAAATACAGTATAGTTTCTGGCTACATTGGTACTTAACTACATATGACATGTATAATGCACAAGAGTTACAAACTGTCCCTGAGGCCATGCTCAAATCATGGACTGAATGAACAAGTGTCAAATCAAGGCATCAAATGAAAGTTGCATAAACAAGTTGCTGTCCAAACTTTATTTTCGATGCATCCACGGACCACCAGCATTTTATCTCCAACAGTTCATAATTGGCTGAACAGTGTGATGAAAGAACCCAAGAAGGAAGAAAAAATGTCGTTAAAATCAGAATGGGTAAATGAATGCACTTCCGGCTGATGCTTGATTTGCAATAGGATTACTTTCAAAACTCTCGCGATTTGATTCCCTAACGATTCTTGAACGAAACTATAAACATAGCAAATGAAAGTTAGAGTATAATGATGTTGTCGTCATACAAGGGACAATGAAAGTACTAAACTAAAGAAAATGAAATAACTACATATTATATTTTATCATAATCAACCTTTTTGCAATGGATTCACCAAGCCTCTCTTCCGAGTACCGTCATTGTTCGGGGATCCATTAATAGAACTGCAATACAAAAGAACTCAAAACTTCGTGATAAGACACTAATCTTATAGCTTGGAAATGATTTGACCAAGCACATTTAAGAGTTTTTTTTTTACCGTAAAGCGTGGTGCTGCATGTGCATATATTTTCGTCTGTTATTAATACATGCCAAATAAGCCGATTATGAATACCCTTAGTGTTGTAATCTAGTCAGATGCTCTCCATTGCAACTCCACCTCAACACCATAACTGGCAGGGCCACCGCTATCTTTAACAGCAGCACTTGGCCAACCTTTGTACATGTTGATGGTCCGTTTTTCGTTTATGACATCTTCAAGGCTTATATCAACGCACCCCAAAGATTCCTAGTAATATGAGTTGGACTTCTTTAAATTAATTTTCTTATCTATATAAAAAGGAGCATTCGTTTAAAAAGATTAGTATAAAACTATCAAGGTCATTTAATTACTGTAATATGTGTTCAAATATCACTTAACATTGTTTACATAAAATATGTAGTTTTACGTAATGGTTGTGATAGAATGTGTGTTTTTGTATTTCATAAATCGAGTTATAACTGGAAAATGAATTATCTTTTTACTTTGGATTTTTTTTTAAATTATGATTTGAACATGTTTTCGAGTTTTCCATGAAAACCGTTCTATAACTAGTTAAACAGCTCTTTAAGGATCAGTCCGTACCTTATTACGAAGTTGTCCGGACCACGAATTGTTAAAAACTTCCAAGTGCAAGCTTTCATTCGTATTTAGTGGCCTTTCTAACATAAATTTAAACTCGTGATTCCACACCGGATTTAAAGTATTCATCATACACTGCAAATTAGACCCAAATTCAATTTCAAAACATGTAAGAGAATAGTTGAATAACTAATAAAGCTCTAACAACAATGTTATTGTCAAAACTAACTACAATTCAAAAACAAACCACAGTTCTTCTGGTGTTGCCACGAAAATGCAACGAAACTGATGTAGCTATGTAATCCTTTTCTTCATATATTGAGGCTCCATGGATTATAATGACAAACAATCCTCCACGTGCAAAAGTATCTATAGGAGACTTTTGCACTGGGTTTACTTCTTCAATATTAGTCAGAATCTGGTCATCTATGAACGGGTTGTATACAGCTTCAATCACAAGGTTTACAGTAACGTCATATCTCCCATCACAAATTGTAAGAACGCAGGTGCTTGGAACTTCAGAAGTAAGATCTGACAATGCAATAGAAGCGACCCCTGTATTTTGATGCTTACCATTCTAAACATATGACAAAGAACGTACGATTATGTACATAAAATTAACTTCGAGAGTCATACGTACTATGTGGCATTTGTAAATATAACCATCATTGTACTTTTATACATACGATTATAATAACACCCCGCCCTACTTTTTCAAATATCTGATTTAGCATTCTGCAAAACAATGATTTACTTTTGTCACATTTTCGTCATGTAGCGTGATCTTTTGACAATAGGATGGACAAGCGCGGAAGAAATTTCAAATTACGTAAAAGAAAGTAAAAGATAAAGGGTACTAATGATTATTTATAACTTTTTCCCACTCGAAAATGAAGAAACTAACATAATTAAATTTGTGTGCCTCCTCAACGAGTTTATCCTAGCTCCACCCCTGGATGGAGCTTTCAAAGGTGTATTGTGAAGATTAGTTAGTTGTAAAGTTCATTACTAGTTTGGATTCTTGAATACATACCGATATTACTTTGTTATAAGATATCTGTAGAAATTCTTCATCACTGTCTATCACACATAGACTGAATTCTTCATTCGATTTAGGATTCAGCTTGTTACGCTTCACAGTTGATTCCTTCAAACTTGAGTTCTTCAAGTATACTATATCAGAACTACTTTTCGAACTACTAGTTGCTAACTTGAGTATCAGGTAAGAATCACTGACAAAAGCTACTGTTCTTAGAAGTTTCACAGTCAAGATTCCAGCTGTGTGACCACGATCATCTGCCTCTGGGCCCTAAAAAAATACTTATGTAATAGTTTTATATACATGTAATCCCATTTGCAGTAAACGTCATAGATCTTAAGTTTGTTATTAAATATGATTTTGTTTTGACATAATCAAACATATCTAAGAAATAAAACTTACTTGATGTTCGAGCGCCATTTCAAGTGCTTCTACAATCGTTGTCATCAATGGACGTTCTTTACGCTCACGTTGGATACATTGATAAGCTATATCTGTAAACACTTTCAATGAATCAATATTTATTTTATCCCTTATATTACCATAAACAATATCAGATATGTTGATTTCTTCATAACACTCTCGCACTAGTCCTATTAAAGGTCGTTGCTTATCGTTTTTGTTACCAATACACAGCCTTCCACATAATACCTCAAACAACACAACACCGAAAGAGTAAACATCTGACTCTTTCGTCAATAAACCTGACTCTACATATAGCGGATCACAATACCCAAAAGTGCCTACAGCGTGGGAGATAAGATACGTGAAATGTTTATTTGCAGGAGCAAATTTGGCCAGACCAAAATCTGAGATCTTAGCATTCCAATTTTCATCTAATAGTATATTTGCACTTTTAATATCTCGGTGCAATATTCTAAGTTGGGTCTCATCTGGAGTATGTAGGTATGCTAGTCCACGAGCAGCCCCAATGCATATGTTAAGGCGCTGATTCCAAGTTAGATCATCGTTGTCGAGATAATGGTCTAGGCTTTTATTTGATGCATACTCGTATACGAGGATCTTTTCGCCTAAATCGTCACAATAACCTAAGAGAGAGACGATATTTTCATGTTTATATATGGAAAGCAACATGATCTCCTTCCAAAATTCGGGATCTCCTTGTCCGAACTCGGGGCTTAAACGCTTTATAGCAACCATGGTCTGCTGGCCCTTGGAATTATGATCAATTTTTCCCTTGTAAACTTTCCCAAATCCGCCTCTTCCGATGCAATTTGCATCAGCAAAGTTGTTGGTTGCCAATTTTATAGCTCCTATTTGTAATTTAAGGTGTTCAAACTGTGCTATGTGAGCCATTTTTTTGATGGTTGAAGAGAAAGAGAAAGGAAAAGTAAGCTCCAAAGATTAGCTGTTGAAGACTTTAAAGGAGCAAACTTTTGACTATTGCATTCAGAAATTGTAATCCAAATTGACCCAGCTTGCGTTGAAATACTTACTTTTTATTTTTAAATTACTCTTGAATTTCCTAACGATATATAAAAGTCAGTCTCAATATTTTATTGGGTAGGTGGTCGATTCTCACACAAAAATATTGTTAATTGTTAATGTTAATTTGCTACTTGATCAATTAAAAAAGAACAACTTCACGAACCAAGTTAGTCTAATATCAATAACTTATTAATCAATATAGATAACAATCTCTACCTCCATTCCATGAAAATTTTGGGTAAAAGGGAGTTACCCCAGTAAATTAATAATTGATATCAGTAAACCTCTAATTATATGCCTACTCAAAATCGAAAATCATAGCGCATCTCTAATTAAGTAAAACTGAATGTAAAATCACGAGGCCTCTACAGGAATACAAAATCAACGCTGATCATAAACAGATACAATTATCTACAAGTAAGTATGTGTATACCTTAAGGCCGAGTTTTGTGGCTTCGCCAGAGTAGAGAAGACAGATACATGATGAGTTCGCGAAGAGCTAGAAGCGCTTCAAATTTCCAGCTTTGGATTCTTCTGCTCTCTTTTTTTCAACATCGTTCGAGCTACAACTACTCTCCAATGGCGAAATCGGAGTGGTGACACTGTGCTTTTAGTGTTCTAGAAGAGCACATGGAATTGTCTCCCTTCTCTCTTCCACATCTGCAATATTCAATTCACCCTGCAACCCACCATCCTAATTTTAGTTTGTTGGCTTAAGAATTATGATACAGAGTGCTGAATTTTGATATATTTCAATGATAAAGGCTCTGAAGGATGGGAATCACGGTTGGTGGCTATTTTTACTTTGGGATCTTCACTCGGCTATACATCCTTAAAATCAACACTGAATTACTCTTACCACTTGTAAACAAAAATGTATTTTGATTAACATTGTCTATTTATTATATAAAGTTACAGGAATGAAACGATGTATAAAAAATCCAACACAAGTATTGCAAATTTGCAATTGCAAGAAATGTTTTAAGCTCAAAAATTCATTAAATTATTAGAATACAGCTGGTTACAAATTCATTAAATTATACCCACAAGGTTCAATTCCAGATATCAAATGAAAGTTTCATAGACAAGTTACTGTCCAAACTTTCTTTTCAACATATTCACCATCATTTTATCTCAAAAGTTGACTGAACAGTGTCATCAAAGAACTGGTGAAGAAGGGAGTATAGATGCTGGTACGAAAATCATAGTGGGTGAAATAATGCACTTCCGGCTGATGCTTGATTTGCAGCGCGGTTACTTCCAAAGTTCTTGCGGTTTGACTCCCTAGCGATTCTTGAACCAAACTGTAAACAGAGTAAATGAAAGTTAGAGTATCATGATGTCGTCGTGATTCCAAGCATTTAGTTAAGGGGGTGTTTTGGAAGTGTATCCTGAAAATAATTTTACAATATCGAATAATCCGAATCCTTATAATTATGAATCACATGTTTCAGTATTTGACAATTTCAGAATACTCAAGGAACTGAATGATATAAAGATGCTTTTGGGGAAAAAGAGTCATATGGTGAAATAGGAGTTAAAGTCTCTCGGAATGGGTTTAAAAACAACGGACAATGAGGTAAGTTCCAATTTGACCCTAGTAATTACTTTGTTGCTGTCGGTATGAAACTAACTACCCATGACTGATAATGTGACTTCTAACAGGCGACTTCTGTAGCAACAATGAACTAACAATCCAAACCAGGCCTAATCATTATAAAGACAAGAAGTGCGCTATCAAAATGTTGCAGAATTCGAAAATAACATGACAGCCAATTTAGACTATTTTGGTAATCAAAAAAGAGAAAAGAATGCATGCCTGAATAGCTCTTTTAGGTAGCACAGCTGCTTCATGCAAGTGAAGCAATCTAGCAACCTTCATGAAAAAGGACAATGTAGTTAGTACCTAGTTAATCTTTTTCTTTTTTTAAAAAAAAAAGGCAATGGGAAGAAAAAGTAATACACCACGTGATAGTCATGGTGGCAAAATTGACATGATGGGTGGATAATTGACATGTCAAAAAGGGTTCAGGTCCAAATGGCTAAGTCTATGTTACGAGTCTAGTTGAGCAGAAACCTTACTGTCCAAAACTTTAGAGCTTTCTACTTAGTACGTCAACTATGAAAAACTATTACACATCAATAACTTATCCTATTTGTGCATCATAAATTACACATTTAGTGCCCTCAACCTGTTCGAACCATTAAAGCACTTTGCTTTTATGCTAACTGCTTTTTACTATACCCGTGACCCATTAGAGATGAAACACAACCCTAATCCACAACATGTACCTCTCGCAAGATTTTCTTATCTCCAACTCCACTTGGTTGGCAAAGGTCTGCAATCTCCCAAAGTGGAATACCAAGCAGTAACCTTATTACATTCTCATCCAGAAAAGGAAATCTAGCCTAAACAAAACCAAGAAAAAAGTAAGAGGAATGTCATTAAAGTTGAACAGCCAATTATTGTCATTAACAGCAAGCTTACCTCTTTCCCATTATCAGCAATGCATCTATCATCTCTGCCGAGGTTTCTCTTCCATATTCTCTGCATATCTAACTTCATTTCTTCATTTAGCCCACCCCAACTGACAACACGTGTTAAACCATCCAAATTGAGCATAATTAATGAGCAAAAAAAAGGGATGTTACTTCGACGGTTTTATGATTACCATACAATATCACAGCTTTCCACATTGAGATAGGGATATAAACTAACCTGCTTTGTCTATATTTAGTTCTATGGCGCCCATAACCAGCACATTGCTCATCTGCACCAGAACCAACCAAAAGGATCCTAGAGTTGGACTTGTACTTTACACGTGTGTGTTCTGAATGAGCAGCATTCCCGCTAATTTCTTCACTCACCCAGCCATCACCACCTGCTGCCAACCACAAGGCAGTTCCAATATTTAGGTCCTGTACCATTTGTAAATATTATTATCATTAGTAGATGTCGAAAATGGATGCTTGGGTAACCGGTCAAATAGGATACCTTTGGACAGGGCAAAAGGGGTTTGGATAGTTCCAAAACACTTTTTGTCTAAGTTTTTATATATAAAGAGTGTGGCAGATTAGAGCAATATTTATTTCAACAACTCTACGAATAAAACGACTTAAGAGGTTAGAGGTTTTATGTACTGATGATACACTCTGGGTGACGAATCGTTTGACCAGTTTCACTTTTAGATTAAAAGAAGAAAACAAATTACCCATTTAACCCAATAGAGATAACGCATAACCATAACTGACCCATTGTTAATTAGATGGGTTAAAATTGCCACTTCCAATTATTAGGTTTTCTGGGAAGAAATGTGATAAGTGACATGACATGTAGCGTGATGGGTAAAATTGCCACATTATGCTTTGAAACTATCACCACAAATGCATAAGTATATGACAACATTAAATTTAATATGCACAAGAAATGTATCTAAGTACCATGTACGTATTTGAAGGAGTGATAAGTGACATGACATGCTTTGTCTCTAAAGTCAACTTTGACAATTCTGCATCTATTTCTACTAGATTCCATCTGCATTCAACAGAAAAGTCAAAGAGTTTTAAAGCATGCCTCAATCAAATAAATCTATACAACCATGCAAAAAAGAAATACAATGTTCACCCCTAATAGTCCAATAAAAATGTCAAAACTTACCTTCTCAAAGAGGAAATTGTTTTCAGCTCATTTACGCCTGCCCTAGCAGAAATTCTATCAGGAGCTAACCGACCATCAAAACTTACATTCAACAGATCAATTTCAACTGCCAACAGAGAATAAATTTAGAAAAAACATATATGGGGAAAATCCACCACTGAATCTGCAAAAAGATCATGACTGAAGAACTCTTCAGCAAAGCCTTGTAGCATATGGCTTACGCTTTTTAAAACTATTTTTCTTGTTGCCTCTTTGGTTTTTCCGCTAACAGTCAGAAATCTTTTGAGTTGAGGTCGCAAGATAGTTGTATGGAATGGGTTGGATAACAGATCGAAATGGGTAGGTAGAAATGGGTTGTTTCTTGTAGGGATAAAAAAAAGTGGGGTATGTCAAGGATCCACTTTCTTGTCCATTCTTATGTTTATGGGTATGAATCATTAATTATGATACAATAAGAGTATCATAATAATAAATCTTTGAATAAAATGATATAAGAGGTTGTATAAGATTGAAGTAGATTGATAATAGGCACTTTTAACCTGGTCTGACCCACTGTTAACTAAAATTTATGATTTGACACGTTTGAGATATAACACAGCTCAAATAGACTCATTACTGAGTAAACGGGTCGAAATTGTCATCACTAATTTAAGGAATCAATCTTTTATAAGATAACAGAAAGTGTCTAAAAACTCTTATGATTGTTGGTCCTCAAAACTCACAAAGTGACTTACTTGGCAAGTTTTATTGCTGCAAAGTTTGAATAAGTTTATGGGCAAGTCACAGATTTGGTTTGCTCAGGGTATCAGGGACAATAATAGTAGAGGTTTTAGAGTTGACGGATAAGTTCTACGCTTCTTTCGATACAGTGGAAAGAAGATTAATCACCTACATTCGGGGTCTAAGCACTCATCCAACAATGCTGCAAGTATCATAGAATCTAATCCACCAGAGAAAAGCACAGCGACTGGTGCATTACCCTGCAAGTAAGAGACGAGTTGAAGACTATATTATTGTTCTGTTTTACTAATGCGTTAACAGAAAAAACATTGTTATAGAGTCTCAACTAATAAGAAGAACCAGAATACCATGTGGATTCCCGAGAATACTGTGCGCCGTCTCACAGATTCTTTAAGTGCAGCCAGAACTTCATGAGGCAAATGCCCTGTAGAGTGAAGACATTAAATGTGTGACTAGTTAGATATTCATTGACATAGAAAAACTAAAGGTTGCAAAATGGGTATGTCAAATGGGTTGGCAACGTTTTTGTACACCTGAAACCCTATTTGTCTTACTTTCAAGTGGCACATATTCACACACCCTCAAATACAGTTTTGTCCTTAGCGGGACTCGACCTCACTATCTGATGATGTGCGTTAACATATGATTACAAGGAAAAGTCTTACTACATCAATAACCTAAGTTTTGAATAAAATTATTGAGGGAGGTTTACACATTAAAAATACACTATACGTGACTTTCAACCCGTTCCCTTTTTAGCTAACCTTTTTATTCTAGCAGTTGACCTGTTGATGGTAAAACATAACTCGACCCATTCATAATACTTGAGTTTGGAAACATTTTATGAAACAAAATCTACTGTTTACCTATATACTCACCAGAATCAGAGGATTCAATCAAATCTTCAGGCTTGGGTTCAACAAAAGCTCTCTCCCACTCAATCAGTTCCTCTAGCAAGGGATCAGTCCAATCATGTCTTCTGACTTTGCCCACCAAGTAATCTGAAGCACTCATGGACAGGCTGTAGACTCCACATGGGAGCTCTTCCCAAAAGTTCAAGTCACTTTGGCCACGTTCACATCCGAAATCTGTATACATATTAAATTTATGGCATAATACATAATCAACTATTCCACTAAATCATAACACAACAAAACAAATCAAGCCTTTGGCAAGTATGCATACCTGCACTCTCCTCAACATCAGAAGGTGGTGACACAGAAGAAAACATCAGCCGAAAGTCTTCTAAACTTGGCCAGTGAACAAGAAGGCTTCGTCTTCCAAGTGCATCTCGACCAAACCATATTGTCTTTGAGCTCTCCTGCAATATGAAACAATTAAGAGTTTTGAAAACCCGAGAGCAGAGGTCAGAGTAAAGGCGTATAATATTAATACACGCATACAGCTACAGGTAGCAAAATGGGTATGTGTCAAATATAATTTACCAATTTATAATCTCTATGTAATAATAATAATAATAATAATAATAATAATAATTCATAAATAAAGCGATTTAGGTAGTTCTACGCATTAAAAAATCTCTTTGGCCCACTTTCGACCAATTTGGCATGTTTCCTAAAAAGCTAGTTTTGTTTATATTTAAGATACTTTATAACCCAGACGGACCCATTAGCACCCTCATACTAGAATTTCCAGTACCATTCAGAATGAATGGAACTTACCACTCAAAAGTTACCTGCCAGTAGACTAAAGCCCATGGCCCCTTGATAGTCGAAAGAAGTTCAGGAACAGAGTGTTTATCATTCCCATGGAAAGAGCATGTGCTTTCATGTTGATGAGATAAGCAATTGCAGCAGTTTCTCAGAGACTGCATGAGCACTTCAGTATCATTGCTATCGCTACTGAGTTCAATTCCCCCAAATACTTCACCTACGAGGTCATATAAGAAACTTATGAAAGACTGTTATTCGTTAAGCATAACATTTCAATACACTAAGGGTTATATTTCCATTCTCGAAACTCGTGAGCAGATTACTGCAACTTGAAGCTGCAATAATCGGTTCTTAATGTAGGTATACACATTATGCTTCTGTGTATTTATCAGATAATCAGTTTCACAACATTGCAGCACTACCAAAGTAAAGTAACTATGACAGAAATTTGATGGATATAAATTCATACCGTTGTAAATAAGAATATTTCCAGATTTATCCACCAAAGGTTGTGTAATAGGATAAGTTCCTCGTAATTGCAATGTAGCACCGATAAATAAAACTTTTCCGAAAATACCTTCATTCAAAACAAAACTGTCCATGAAGTCGGATTCTTTAGCCACAACTTCCCCTTCAATAGGCAATCGGAGAATTCTTCCTTCATCTGCATGAAGATATATACATTTGCTTCCTAAGCTATCAGGTCCCCTTTTCCTCAAAGCTGCTTTAATATCATCTATAGAAAATAAACTCTGGTGCTCCACCAGCTGAACTATATAAGTTCAATTACACAACATAATAATATGATATGCTACTGTAATTGTAATAATAATTGCAGATATATATACACACATACATATATCTCTCTGTGAATGTATGCATATTCAATCAACAAATATAATCAATTATCAATGATGATTTCAATTATTTATAAAAGCTCGATTCCAAAATACATGCAACTTTCACAACAATTGACTTGATCACTTGAATCGTAAAAAATTATAAATTGATGGTACAAATTGCTTACAGTTTCAGATTGATGAGAAGGAGTTGAGTAACTGACTGAATCTGGAAGAAGGGACGATAAATCGATACGAACTCCTGATATGATTAGCGCAATTCCACACATTATGTTGATGTTCTATGTGTTTTGTGTAAACCCTAGGAAGACTTTGACGTGCAACGGTAAAGCAGAAAAATTTGGAATATAAAAATTGAGTGTCATTAGTTAGACAGTTGCCTCCGTAGCATAGTGGTATTGCGTTCGCTTCGTAAGCGAAAGGCCGCGAGTTCGATCCTCGCCGGGGGCTTTACTTTTTGACCAGTTAATCATTTCATCTACTTCAGTATTCGTTTCAACTTTCAACAGGTAAAATCTCCATTACAAATACCCACAGGTAAAATCTCCATTTTGACATTTATTGCGTTATAAAAAATATTTTACAAAAAAATGATTATCTGATATTTTGCTATAGATAAAACATAGTTATGAGAAAAGCAAGTTTTTTTTTAAAGCTTGCAATGCATTTATAACTACCAAAATAGGTGGAAATAAACAAAGAACACCCAAGTGGGAGAAACAGAGAAAAAATAAAACAAAAACTCACACAAGCCAAAACACCCAATGGGAAAACAAAATAAACGTCTAACTTTCACCCACAAAGCACAACCTAGGATTGTTGATCTACTTTATCCAGTCCACCCTTGTATTCGAATTCTTGTTTGAGATCCACAATAGAGAGCATCTTTGCAATGTGGGGAAAATGTCATGGGTGAGAATTTTGATCCTATCATTTCCATGAGCATGAACAAACTCATTTCTCCATTTCCAAATTAACTATAACATAACGAATCAGACACCATGAAAAACCTTGGATGCATTTCTAATACCAGTAGAGCCAAGTTTACCCTGAATCACATCTTCAATGAAAATACAACCAGGTAGTTTAATATTCCACCAACTCCAAATCTTCATCCAAATTGTTTTGACAAATCTGCAACTAAAGAACCAATGATATCTCGATTCATCCTACAACTCACAAAACGGAAAAGCAGAAGATTCAATGGGAATACCACGAGTCATAAGATTATGGAGGGTAGGCAAAAGATCATACCAAATCCTCCAACCACATATATTAACATTTTTCGGGACAAGACGATTCCAAGGAAAACATAAATTATGGGTTTAATTACTAGTCATTTTGTCTTGTATAAGAGAAGATGGTTTATTAACTGAGAATTTACCATCCGAGCTTAGATTCCAACTCCAACAATCGAGATGATCTACATAGAGAGTCATGCCATTCAACAAAGACTCGAGAGAACTTGATTCATCTAGCGACCACCCCTGTGGAAGAACTCTCCACTCCTAACTTCCCCTCCAAGTCCCATCCAAAAATTTCCACCTGTTTTTATCAAGGCGGTTTTTATTTAATTCAAGAGCATATAAATGAGGGTATTTGATTTGAAGACAACAACCATAATCATGTCACTTATCTTCCCATAAAGTAGTTTCATCCCCACTTGAGACCCGCTTCAAGATTGAATCACTAATTTAAACATCACCACAATCAATAACAACAAAATTACTTAATATTCTCTCCCATATGCTTTTCTTTAAACCAGTTTCAACATTAATACCATAAAACTTTTTTTTTTAACTTTACACCACAAAGCTTTCGGCTAACTAAAAAATCGCCACTTCCACTTGTCAATATAACCAAGATTTTTGGATTTTAAAGAACCGACATTCAACCCAACTGCTTTAGAAGAAGGTCAAATCTTATCCCATTTAACCCACAAAATTCCTTTTTGATCTTTCCGAATCCCCAGAAGAATCGCCTTCGAATCTTTTCAAGAGTGTTTATTATATTGGTAGGGGCTCCAAAATAAATAAGTAATAAAGTGGGAGGCTACCAAGCATCGTTTCAACGAGAGTTAAACGCCCTCCAATATAAAAGATCTTTGATTTCCAATAAGATAGGCGTCTAGTGAAACATTTTATCACAGTGAACCACCAATTAGTTCTAGACATCAACTTTCCTATTGGAGACCTAAATAATTAAAAGTGTGACAACTATCCAAATTAGGTATTAATTAAACACTAAGCATGTGCATTCTTAGGCTAATTTCCTGGTTAAGTTTAAACAAAACTTTTTTGTCGTGATGTAAGCCTAGCAAGCCCAGTACTTTTAAACAAAAAGTATTACATATTATGTGATTAATAATAATAATCGCGTACAAACGTATCGGAACGAACCCGACAAAAATAATTAACAAAAGTTGATGACCCAAAATAATTAATAATTCAATTATTAATTACGAGTATTAATATGTCTATAACATATACATTGAATGACTTAAATATACGTTTTAACATAAAACATATATCGCGACTACACGCGTACAGTTAAAACATCATGTAACTAAATAAAAAGTAACTTTGGGGAACAAATTTAAACACCCACATGGGGTGTGGGACCCATGAAATCTGCAGATTTATGGAGGCCATGCCCCCATACCTTACCCCTTGACTTAAACAATCAAACATCCCCACCATACCCATTCCTTCCACACTTCACTCCATCCATTCCCATCATTTTCTCCTCCTTCTCTCTTCTATCTCTCTCTAGAACGACCAGAGGGCAGCCCCTCCACCACCATAACACCACCATCATCCACCATTGGCCACCACCTCACTCTTGAAGGAAAAACGAAGCCGAAGACACCAAAATGATCACCTACGCGCTTACATCA
The DNA here is from genome assembly GCA_963422505.1 of Pseudognaphalium luteoalbum. Taxonomy (NCBI): domain Eukaryota; kingdom Viridiplantae; phylum Streptophyta; class Magnoliopsida; order Asterales; family Asteraceae; genus Pseudognaphalium; species Pseudognaphalium luteoalbum. The sequence continues at coordinate 21,852,322 of OY730195.1, read as the reverse complement.
CTTCTACCGTCTTCGTTTCTTCATACACCATTGTGAGACTTCATCACTCTTGTATTTTACTTATAACAGATGTATTAACATGTTTAGTTGCTTACTTAACCATGAAATGTCCAAAACAAAGATTAAAATATGTTTTTCATGTATGTATATAAAGACAGTTTCTGTCTTCCAAAAACCGACTCACAAAAACATTCATAACTTGAGTTATAAGTTAAATAAATGTATGAGACCACTTGGAAAAGTTTGGTATTTCTGTCCTCTACAAAAAGTTCTTCTTTGACCATTTCCAGAAATGTCCGTATTTTTGTATATAACTCGATCTTTGAACATATGTCTGTTTTGGACCAAATCTGACCACACTTCGAAACTATTTTTGTTTAAAATAGTAAATGAACTCTTAAGTCACTGACCCTTTTGTGACACAACTTTTAGTCGCTGACCCCTTCAGCGACCAACCGCTTAAGTCACTGAACTCTTAAGTCACTGACCCCTTCAGCGACCAACCACTTAAGTCACTGAACTCTTAAGTCACTGACCCTTTTGTGACACAACTTTTAGTCGCTGACCCCTTCAGCGACCAACCGCTTAAGTAACTGAACTCTTAAGTCACTGACCCCTTCAGCGACCAACCCTTTACGTCACTTCCACCAGCGAGTTGACCAGCTTTAACCAGCGAGTTGACCAGCTTGACCAGCAACCTTGACCAGCCTTAACCAGCGAGTTGACCAGCTTTAACCAGCGAGTTGACCAGCTTGACCAGCAACCTTGACCAGCCTTAACCAGCGAGTTGACCAGCTTAACCAGCGAGTTGACCAACTTTAACCAGCGAGTTGACCAGCTTGACCAGCAACCTTGACCAGCTTAACCAGCGAATTGACCAGCTTTAACCAGCGAGTTGACCAGCTTGACCAGCAACCTTGACCAGCGAGTTGACCAGCAACTTTGACCAGCAACTCTGACCAGCTTTGACCAGCGAGTTGACCAGCTTTGACCAGCAACTTTGACTAACTTTGACCAGCGAGTTGACTTCCATTGACTTTTGTACAAATTGTAGTTTGACCAAAACTGGTCAGACCTAAGTGACGCTAAGCCAAAGCTTTTATGTGTCACTTCCACCAGTGACGCCCTGAACACGGAAACCCAAATACTAGCGTCACTGACCATAAGTGACAAGTGACCCGTCACTATCTAGCGACACTTCATCGAAGTGACGCCCAATTTCATACAATAAGTATATTTACATATGCATACATATATAGAACAAATATATGAACAATGGAGATGAAATAATATCTCAACACAATGTCACCAACAAATTCAACAACTAACATTATTAAGAAATCAACAATTTCTTCAAACCAACAAACTGTTAATATAAGTTGATTAAACAAATCAAGCGTACTTATGTTAATACATGTATTGTACATAGGTTGACATACCTTGGGCATTCACCTGTCGGCTGCTAGCATTCATACCGAGCAAACCACCATGAGTTTACAGCCTCTATTTTTAAATGTTTTCTGCTTTTAAACACAGGGGTGTTAAACATAGAAATTGCATGCCAACGCATGCAATCAAACTATAAATGCTATATTGCTTTTATACAACTGTTGATTTGTGATATTACATATTCACTATTATTTTGGGAATTAGACAAAGTATCCTAGTACGGACCCAGACTTGGAATGTGTGCATGAAAAGACCTCATGACATGCTACTGTAACCATTAGCTAGGTGACTCTAGCCACTGAGTATACGGATAGTACTATTGCCGTGACGACCCTCCTACGGTGGAGCGTATACTTAAATGTCCGTTCAGGCAACCAACATAAGTTCTGGTTGTGGTTTGGTTACAGGGTTAGGTCGCGTTACTTTAACCTGCGAGGTTTAGCTCACCTTTCAGGGGATCATGGTCTAAGTAAATTCCCACATACTTTTAGGAAGAACGAATCCTACAACTGTTAAATACCGGAAAACATACCGGTAACATATTTTACACTGGTAAACAACCAGTAACACATTTCGGGATGACATCCCACATAAAACTATACTTTAGGGTAACAACCCTACCTAACTTGTATTTTATAAATGAATAACAATTCATTTCTACAAACTTGGTTTAACTAACCACATACATATACAAACCTGTAAATTCACTCAACATATTTGTTGACGACTTTCTCTATGTTTTTCAGGAAATTAGTTGGGTAAGTAATCGCATGCATTCAGGATGGACAACCCTGGACTACTTAGGATGCCATACACTGTTGGGACCGCTTTTGGGGATTTCATTTGTATAACTGCAAATATTGCGGTCATACTTATGAAATCTTATTTTAAACTTATGTAATATTGTTAAAACTAAAATGTTTTAAACTCCACTACTACTGTTATGACTTACATAGTCGTAATACTTTTGTAACAACTGTTAAACTTGGCATCCTCGTTAAATAAAGTTGTGCAATAACCATATGCTCTGAGTATGTATGTATTTGTTGGTTGAATATACTGTTCGCAGCCCCGCCATGTCATTAAAGCTTCCGCAAACTAATCACAACTAATTGTAATTACCGTTTGGCGGGGTGTAACAGACTTGGTATCAGAGCCATTGGTTATAGTGAACTAGAAGTCTTTAAGTAACCTAAAACCTTAGAGACCTAGACTATAGCCTTGGCTAAAACATTCATTGCATGCATACACACTTTGCATACATCTAACATATGACTGACACGTCACCTCGACTTCTTTTGACCCAGCATGTCGAGGCACAGTCCGATTTACTTGTACGCTTCTGATGAGGAGCCGACTGAGGATTCTTACCATAGCGACACAAGCACCGGAGTTGTGAGCCCACCAGTTCATCCGAGAGCTTTATCTGATGACACCAGTGATGCCTACATCACCCCACCACCGACTGCACATGTGGTCCCACCTACTACTGCTCCCACTTACCCTAGCACTCGTATGTTAGGGTCTACCTTTATGGCGACACGCCATATAACTGCTGGACCTTCCAGAGGACCGGTACCTAGGAGGACACCCCGGATGTGTGTCCGAGACTTCCCTAGAGGACCACTAGCGCCCCGTGACAAGGCGCCGATGGCAGAGGAGAGGGTGATACATTGCGATGAGCAGCCACAGAGAGTACCTAGTATGGCTCACTTGGAGTGGATGACTCCCATGTTGGGGCAGTGGAGGTCGTTGGAGGGTTTTCCCTCTACTTTCGAGACCGGGGAGTCCTCCCGATCCTCCGCACCACTGCCTACTACTGGAGAGCCCGTGGAGTTGACTCTCCCTACCATTGTGGCTGTGATTCGCACATTGTTTCGTATTTCTGGTAGCAGGGGTGTTCACCTTGCAGAGCTACAGAGCGATGTCTCCCGTCTGGATGGAGACATGATAGACGTGCATGAGCGTTGCCACTTCTTGTTGAGCAACGTGGTTGCTGCCAGAGAGATAGCTGAGACCGCACGTGCTCGTGTATGAGTACTGGAGGGACGTGCGAGGACAGTGGGGTTGATGATTGGAGCTTGTGTGATGATAGTTGTGCTGAGGACAGCTGTGGGGTTGTTTTTACCTCATTTTCATTAGACTTATGTATGGCGGTTTGTGCCTACTAGGCATCAGGCCGATTACTTTTGGATGATGGATATATTAGTAGGTCCATCACGTATTGTATAGACCAGTATCAGATGGGTAGGTGTATGTATGTACTAGACATGTACTAGATGGAAAACTGTTGTTAGAATGGGTGTATGTATAGGAAAACCCATTGCCTTTTGTATAGCGCTAACCGCTGATGGGGCGTATTAGGGATCCCATCTTGTTTTGTATAAAACTATTGTATCAGCGCTACACCTTTTGATATAATATAACTTATGTTTGGTTGTATTTCGTATTCATTACATTCAACAACGACTATAGTATTATATCTACATTTATATTCGTGTGTTAGAAACGATAACCAATCAATAACACTTGAAGTCTTTTCATGAAAACCATGAAACATACCACACCTTGATTATTGATTCCTATCTTGAATCTCTTTGAACTCGATTGTGTTAAATGATGATGAAAAGAAATATGTATTTAGCATTATATAATGATGCCTGGCCAACGTGATTATATTGTACTAACTACATATGGGCGTTTCAAAGTCATGTGACATGTGATACAAAATCTTGTCCCTCAATTCTTCATACTGTTCCCTTGTTAAACAATGTGAAATCTCTTTCATCACATTCAATATCTTGGCATTGGCTTCTGCATTTTTATTTCATCGCAGAACGGAATCATGCCACCAAAATGACGGATGACTAAGAACAGTCGACGAACGACTCCTTCTTCCATTCCTGAAACTGTTCCCCCACCCAACAACAATGAAACTACTGAACAAATGATCGCGCGACGAATAGCTGAAGGGATTGCTGAGTATGAAGCAAGCCGAAATCGTGAGAATGAAATGAATAACAGCGGATCTACCCCTGTTAACACTGAGGCACCTACGAATACTCACCGAGGGTGTTCATACAAGACATTCTAGGCTTGTAAGTCAGTTACTTTTCGTGGCACCGAGGGTGCTATTGGGATTATACACTGGATAAAAAGACAGAGTCGGTATTGGACATTAGTGACTGTTCACCAGACTGTATGGTGAAATATGCCACTTGCACCCTTGCTGACAAAGCTCTTACTTGGTGGAACAGTCAAGTCCAATCACTTGGACGACCAGCTGCCTACTCCATGTCATGGGAAGTACTGAAAAACATGATATTGGAGGAGTTCTGTCCCCGTAGCGAGATGCAGAAAGTCGAAACTGAGCTGTGGAACATCACTATGAGTGGTGCCGATGTCACTGGTTATACAACCAAGTTTCGGGAACTAGCGCGTCTAGTGCCACATATGGTGACACCTGAGTACAAGCGCATCGAGCGTTATGTATATGGCCTAGCACCGCAAATCAGGAGTTTGGTTACATCTTCCAAACCTGACTCATTCAGGAGCGCTGTTGTTTTAGCGCAAAGTCTGACCGATGAGGCAGTCAGGATGGGAACCCTGACCAAGAAAACTGCATCGGGCAAGGTTGAGCCAAGCAGTACTGAAGCTGGCAGTTCTGGAGGTACCAAGCGTAAGTGGAACGGCACAGGGAGTGACCGACAGGGTCAAACAAATAAGAAAGGATCTGGAAACCCAAAGTCCTATGCTGCCACCACTGTGGAACCAAAACCATACTTGGGTAACAAACCTAAGTGTGACAAATGTAGCAAACACCACGAAGGGGAATGTTGGTATTGCAACAACTGTAGAGGTTGGGGTCACAAAACCCAAAACTGCAAAGTTAACCCTACCCCTAGGGAAAACACAGAACGCCGAAACCAAGGGTGTTTTGAATGTGGCGACACGAGGCACTATCGGAACCGTTGCCCTCGACTCAATAACCAAAACCCCAACAACAACAACCAGAACAACCAAAACCGCAACAACAACAACCGTGGTAACAACAACCGAGCCAACAATATCATCAATCAGCCGGCTCATGGAAGAGCATTTGTGATTGGAGCACAAGAGGCACGCCAGGACCCTAACACCGTCACTGGTACGTTTCTTGTAAACAACCATTATGCCTCTGTGTTAATCGATTCATGTGCTGATTTAAGTTTTGTGTCTAATGAGTTTAGACCACTATTAGAACTTGAATCACGTAAGTTAGATAACAAATATACTATTGAACTAGCCGATGGTGAGTTAATCGAGTCAGGAGAAATAGTACCGGGATGTACCTTGGAATTTGAAGGTCATCTCTTCGAAATAGACTTGCTACCGGTTAAGTTGGGAAGTTTCGACGTTGTAGTCGGCATGGACTGGTTGTCTAAGAACCGCGCCGAGATCATATGTTACGATAAGTTGGTACGCTTACCACTACCGACAGGAGAAACTCTCATGGTCCAAGGTGAGAAACGAAAAAGTTCCACAAAAATGATTACATGCTTGAAAGCCAGTAAATATATCCGAAAGGGATACCAAGCATTTTTGGTACACGTTGTAGAAAAGAAACCCGAAGAGCGACATATAGACGATGTACCTATTGTACGTGACTACCCGGGAGTGTTTCCTGACGAGTTACCAGGATTACCACCCCCACGACAGGTTGAATTTCATATCGATCTAGTTCCTGGAGCAGCATCAATTGCTCGTGCACCTTACCGTCTTGCTCCATCAGAAATGCAAGAGTTATCTGCACAACTGCAGGAACTCTTAGACTTAGGATTCATCCGACCGAGCTTTTCACCTTGGGGAGCTCCGGTTTTGTTCGTCAAGAAAAAGGATGGATCAATGCGAATGTGTATCGATTATCGGGAACTGAACAAAGTAACTATTAAGAATCGATATCCACAACCTCGCATCGACGACTTGTTTGACCAGCTACAAGGGTCAAGTTACTATTCGAAGATCGACTGCGATCTAGTTACCATCAGCTGAAGGTTCGGGATGAGGATATCCCTAAGACTGCGTTTAGGACTCGGTACGGTCATTACGAGTTCCTAGTCATGCCATTCGGACTGACAAATGTACCAGCAGTGTTCATGGACCTCATGAATAGAGTATGCAAGCTTATCTTAATAAGTTCGTGATTATGTTTATCGATGACATATTGATATACTCACGAATGAGGGAGGATCACGAGAAACATCTGAGAATGATTCTTGAATTGCTAGAGAAAGAGAAGCTTTACGCAAAGTTCTCTAAGTGTGAATTTTGGATGCGTGAGGTTCATTTCCTTGGTCATGTGATCAATAACAAGGGAATTCATGTGGACCCATTCAAAATCGAGGCAATCAAGAGCTGGGAAGCCCCGAAAACGCCATCCGAGATACAACAATTTCTTGGGCTAGCCGGCTATTACCGACGATTCATCGAGAACTTCTCGAAAATAGCCCAACCACTTACCGCTCTAACTCAAAAGGATAAGAAATTTGATTGGGGCGAGAAGCAAGAGATTGCTTTCCAATTGTTGAAACGGAAACTAAGTACCGCACCAATCCTATCATTACCAGAAGGAGTAGAAAACTTTGTTGTCTACTGTGATGCTTCACATCAAGGATTGGGTTACGTATTGATGCAAAACGACAAAGTCATTGCTTACGCGTCTCGACAATTGAAAGTTCACGAAAAGAACTATACGACGCATGACTTAGAGTTAGGAGCAGTCGTTTTTGCACTTAAGATTTGGAGACACTACCTATATGGTACAAAGTGTACAATATTCACGGATCACAAAAGTCTCCAGCATATATTCGACCAGAAAGAACTCAACATGAGACAACGTCGTTGGGTCGAATTACTGAACGATTACGACTGTGAGATTAAGTATCACCCGGGCAAAGCAAACGTTGTAGCTGATGCCTTGAGTCGTAAAGAACGAGTCAAACCCCGTAAAGTTCGAGCTTTGGGTTTGACGATCCACTCGAAGCTCATTACTCAAATTCGTGACGCTCAACAATTAGCATTCATTCCCGAACGCCTTAAGGAAGAATCCTTGAAGGGAATGGAGAAACAACTTGAAACCAAAGATAACGGAGTGTTGTACTTCATGAACCGAATTTGGATACCATGCGTAGACGAATTGCGTCGATTGATTTTGGACGAAGCACATAAGTACAACTACTCGATACATCCTGGTGCAGATAAGATGTATCACGACTTGAAAGGTTTCTATTGGTGGCCTGGCATGAAACGAGACATTGCCACCTATGTTAGTAAATGCCTGACTTGCGCGAAAGTCAAGATCGAATACCAAAAGCCGTCTGGGCTTTTGCAACAACCTGAGTTGCCCAAGTGGAAATGGGAAAACATAACGATGGATTTCATCACGAAGTTACCGAAAACAACATCTGGAGTCAACATCACGAAGTTACCGAAAACAACAAAGTCAGCTCACTTTTTAGCCATCAAGGAAAAAGATAAGATGGAGAAGCTGACCAGAATCTATATAAAAGAAATTATTTCGAGACATGGAGTACCATTATCCATTATCTCTGACCGAGATGCTAGATTTACTTCTCGCTTCTGGCAAACGCTTCAACAAGCATTGGGTACTAGACTCGACATGAGTACTGCCTATCATCCACAAACCGACGGTCAAAGCTAGCGAACAATTCAAACGCTCGAGGATTTATTGCGAGCCTGTGCGATGGACTTTGGAGGAAACTGGGATGTTCATCTTCCTCTAGCTGAATTCTCGTACAACAATAGTTATCATACGAGCATACAAATGGCACCATTTGAGGCTTTGCATGGACGCAAGTGCCGATCACCACTCTGTTGGGCAGAGTTGGATGACAGACAGTTGTCAGGTCCTGAGATAGTCCAAGAAACTACGGACAAGATATCTCAAGTGCTTAACCGATTGAAAACAGCATGTGACCGACAAAAGAGCTATGCCGACAATAGACGGAAACCTCTAGAATTTCAAGTAGGTGACAAAGTCCTACTCAAAGTAGCACCCTGGAAAGGGGTTGCACGATTTGGTAAACGAGGAAAACTGAACCCACGTTATGTTGGACCTTTCGAAATCCTAGCGAGGATTGGTCCTGTTGCTTATAAGCTTAAGTTACCACAAGAACTATTCACGACACTTTCCACGTGTCCAACCTGAAAAAGTGTCTATCTGATGAAACTTTAATTGTACCTCCCGACGAAGTCTTTATTGACTCAAAAACTAAATTTTGTGCAGGAACCTGTCGAGGTTATGGACTCGAAAACACAAAAGCTTCGACACAAACGAATCAAACTGGTTAAAGTTCGTTGGAACTCAAAGCATGGCCCAGAGTTCACCTAGGAACGTGAGGATGAAATGCGCAAGAAGTATCCTCAACTATTTGAAACCGTGATAGCGACTCATGACACGAATTAAATCTCGGGACGAGATTTCCCTAACGGGGGGAGAATGTGACAACTCTCCAAATTAGGTATTAATTAAACACTAAGCATCTGCATTCTTAGGCTAATTTCCTGGTTAAGTTTAAACAAAACTTTTTTGTCATGATGTAAGCCTAGCAAGCCCAGTACTTTTAAACAAAAAGTATTACATATTATGTGATTAATAATAATAATCGCGTACAAACGTATCGGAACGAACCCGACAAAAATAATTAACAAAAGTTGATGACCCAAAATAATTAATAATTCAATTATTAATTACGAGTATTAATATGTCTATAACATATACATGAAATGACTTAAATATACGTTTTAACATAAAACGTATATCGCGACTACACACGTACAGTTAAAACATCTTGTAACTAAATAAAAAGTAACTTTGGGGAACAAATTTAAACACCCACATGGGGTGTGGGACCCATGAAATCTGCAGATTTATGGAGGCCATGCCCCCATACCTTACCCCTTGACTTAAACAATCAAACATCCCCACCATACCCATTCCTTCCACACTTCACTCCATCCATTCCCATCATTTTCTGCTCCTTCTCTCTTCTCTCTCTCTCCAGAACGACCAGAGGGCAGCCCCTCCACCACCATAACACCACCATCATCCACCATTGGCCATCACCTCACTCTTGAAGGAAAAACAAAGCCGAAGACACCAAAACGATCACCTACGCGCGTACATCACTTCTACCGTCTTTGTTTCTTCATACACCATTGTGAGACTTCATCACTCTTGTATTTTACTTATAACAGATGTATTAACATGTTTAGTTGCTTACTTAACCATGAAATGTCCAAAACAAAGATTAAAATACGTTTTTCATGTATGTATATAAAGACAGTTTCTGTCTTCCAAAAACCGACTCACAAAAACATTCATAACTTGAGTTCTAAGTTAAATAAATGTATGAGACCACTTGAAAAAGTTTGGTATTTCTGTCCTCTACAAAAAGTTCTTCTTTGACCATTTCCAGAATTGTCCGTATTTTCGTGTATAACTCGATCTTTGAATATATGTCTGTTTTGGACCAAATCTGACCACACTTCGAAACTATTTTTGTTTAAAATAGTAAATGAACTCTTAAGTCACTCACCCTTTTGTGACAAAACTTTTAGTCGCTGACCCCTTCAGCGACCAACCACTTAAGTCACTGAACTCTTAAGTCACTGACACCTTCAGCGACCAACCACTTAAGTCACTGAACTCTTAAGTCACTAACCCTTTTGTGACACAACTTTTAGTCGCTGACCCCTTCAGCGACCAACCGCTTAAGTAACTGAACTCTTAAGTCACTGACCCCTTCAGCAACCAACCCCTTAAGTCACTTCCACCAGCGAGTTGACCAGCTTTAACCAGCGAGTTAACCAGCTTGACCAGCAACCATGACCAGCCTTAACCAGCGAGTTGACCAGCTTCACCAGCGAGTTGACCAGCTTTAACCAGTGAGTTGACCAGCTTGACCAGCAACCTTGACCAGCTTAACCAGCGAATTGACCACCTTTAACCCGCGAGTTGACCAGCAACCTTGACCAACAACTTTGACCAGCAACTCTGACCAGCTTTGACCAGCGAGTTGACCAGCAACTTTGACCAACTTTGACCAGCGAGTTGACTTCCATTGACTTTTGTACAAATTGTAGTTTGACCAAAACTGGTCAGACCTAAGTGACGCTAAGCCAAAGCTTTTATGTGTCACTTCCACCAGTGACGCCCTGAACACGAAAACCCAAATACTAGCGTCACTGACCATAAATAGCAACACTTCATCGAAGTGACGCCTAATTTCATACAATAAGTATATTTACATATGCATACATATATAGAACAAATATATGAACAATGGAGACGAAATAATATTTCAACACAATGTCACCAACAAATTCAACAACTAACATTATTAAGAAATCAACAATTTCTTCAAACCAACAAACTGTTAATATAAGTTGATTAAACAAATCAAGCGTACTTATGTTAATACATGTATTGTACATAGGTTGACATACCTTGGGCATTCACCTGTCGGCTGCTAGCATTCATACCGAGCAAACCACCGTGAGTTTACAGCCCCTATTTTTAAATGTTTTCTGATTTTAAACACAGGGGTGTTAAACATAGAAATTGCATGCCAACGCATGCAATCAAACTATAAATGCTATATTGATTTTATACAACTGTTGATTTGTGATATTACATATTCACTATTATTTTGAGAATTAGACAAAGTATCCTAGTACGGACCCAGACTTGGAATGTGTGCATGAAAAGACCTCATGACATGCTACTGTAACCATTAGCTAGGTGACTCTAACCACTGAGTATACGGATAGTACTATTGCCGTGACGACCCTCCTACGGTGGAGCGTATACTTAAATGTCCGTTCAGGCAACCAACATAAGTTCTGGTTGTGGTTTGGTTATAGGGTTAGGTCGCGTTACTTTAACCTGCGAGGTTTAGCTCACCTTTCAGGGGATCATGGTCTAAGTAAATTCCCACATACTTTTAGGAAGAACGAATCATACAACTGTTAAATACCGGAAAACATACCGGTAACATATTTTACACTGGTAAACAACCAGTAACATATTTCGGGATGACATCCCACATAAAACTATACTTTAGGGTAACAACCCTACCTAACTTTTATTTTATAAATGAATAACAATTCATTTCTACAAACTTGGTTTAACTAACCACATACATATACAAACCTGTAATTTCACTCAACATATTTGTTGACGACTTTCTCTATGTTTTTCAGGAAATTAGCTGGGTAAGTAATCGCATGCATTCAGGATGGACAACCCTGGACTACTTAGGATGTCATACACTGTTGGGACCGCTTTTGAGGATTTCATTTGTATAACTGCAGACATTGCGGTCATACTTATGAAATCTTATTTTAAACTTATGTAATATTGTTAAAACTAAAATGTTTTAAACTCCACTACTACTGTTACGACTTACATAGTCGTAATACTTTTGTAACAACTGTTAAACTTGGCATCCTCGTTAAATAAAGTTGTGCAATAACCATATGCTCTGAGTATGTATGTATTTGTTGGTTGAATATACTGTTCGCAGCCCCGCCACCTCATTAAAGCTTCCGCAAACTAATAACAACTAATTGTAATTACCGTTTGGCGGGGTGTGACAAAAAGGAAGTAGATCATGACCACAATGAATCAAGTTAGCTACACGAATCACCTCCTCTTGCTCCACCCCGATACCATATAATTTTCTTTAAGTAAAATTAATTTTTAGTCCCGAAGCCTTTTAAAACAAGTTAAGAATTTTGACCAACCGGTTAGCATTAAACGATAACCAAGCATCAAAAAATAATGCATCGTCCGCATATTGGAGCAATGAAACATTAGTTCAATCACTTTTCAGGGAAAGACCTTTGACATGCATCCAAAATTAACACTTGTAAAAAGCTTCTGTAGTTATAATAAACAGTACAGTTATAATAAACAGAAGAGGAGATAGGGGGTCACGCCTTGACGAAGTCCTCGTTCCATCAAGAATTCCTTCGTAGGGGACCCATCACCAAAGCCAACTGGAATCCCTAATGGCATCCAAGTATATCTTTCTGTCTTTGTATAGTCTAAGATAGTTAAACTCGATCGCCAGTGTATTGCCATTTTTTATTATTCCTTGATGGTTACAAACCATGTATTAGACGTGGTTGAACTCTTTCTGTGCGATTTCAAAACATGACTGGCCGACCCTACCTTCAATAACTGTACACATGACTTTAACTAATCATAGTGTTATATATCCGGTAAAGAGTAAGAAGAATCTCAATTGTACGCATTTAGGCAACCTTTAATCCACGAACACCACCTATCACCAAAGCCCATTTGCTTTAGCACCCCCAATAATAAAACTACAATTCACGCTATCAAACGTTTTTTCAAAGTCGACTTTGAAGAAAAGCATCTATTGAGCCGACATTGAAGTACGGCATATGATTTCATTGGCAATGGGAACCCCGTCTTTTGAGAAAAACAAGTTGAAACATGTATTTCAAAATGTCATTATAAAAAAGTAACATCTATTTTGTAAATGCAATTCTAAAAGCTCTCTTAATTTACATTTTCTTTATAGTAATGCTATAATAATGATCTACTTACTTAAATCTATACCTATTATTTGATATGATAAAAAATTGCTCTCTTAATCATATCCAAACAATATTTAACATCTACTGGTTACATGTTGATGCCTAAATTTAGGCACATACGTTTGAGCCTACATTATATTTTTCTTTTATATCCTATTTGTTTTGTGGCAAAAGATTGATAAACAACAAATCAGATCGGCTACAATCGGTTGCCTATCCATAATGTGAGGGTAAACCTGACTCACTTAATAGTTGTAGCTATGGAGTTGTCAGAGCTCGAACCCATAACCTTTTACTAGTTGTGGTAAAGATGTCACCATCTATTACCAATTGAGTTATATGTCATTGACATTGGGTTAATAGACAATTTCATTACTGTACTTTCCGAAAATGTTCAGTTTCATCACTCAAGTTTATTTTGGTTCAATCGCATCACTGTAGCACTAATTAATTGTCTAAATGTTAATTCAAGTTTGTAATCTTGTGCAATTAGAGAAACATGCTTACTGGACACCGGTTGACATCAAGTTGCACATGTCCAACTCACAAATCATGTCCACGTCACTCGGCCACGTAATTAAAAATGGCCACGTCAGTTTCCCCCTTTATAAAGCTTTGTGGGTGACGGCTTATTAGATCTAGGGTTTCAACATTAAGGTTTTTTTCTTTCAAGAAAACAGAGAAGAAGAAGAGAGATATGATGGCTACAAATTCGCGAGTAAGTTGTGGGTGTGGTCAGCTAGCGAAATGCCAAACCTCTTGGACGTCTAACAACCCTGGAAGACGGTTTCTTGGTTGTCCAAACTTCATGGTAACAAGTCCACATCAAAGGTACGCTTTTTAAAATTGGTATGGTATGCTAAAGGTACGATTGTTTGTTTATTTTGTAGGATCCAACTATGAATTGCAACTTTTTTCAATGGGTGGATGTTGAATTACCTAATCGTTGGTACCAAGAAAGAATGTATGAGCTCCATTTGAACTTGAGGGATGCTCGCGAAGAGATGACCAATCTGATGGAACAAGGAAGAATGTATAAGTTCTGGAACAATATTATGTTCATGATAATCTGTGTGTTGCTAGTGAATTGGATTCGTTAGGTTAGAGATTTGGTCTTTTGGTGTTTAGCATCTGTTGGTTCTTTTGGTGTTTAGAAACTGTAGGTCTTTATGTTTGGGCTTTTGGTGTTTTATATGTGTAAGTTATGGTGAAATCAGTTTGAACAATGTTAATGAAATGATGCAAGCTAGCTTTTGGTGATACTTTGATGTGTTGACAATTAGTTTGAACAATGTTAAAAAAATTTGAACAAGTTTTGTCGTTGAAAAAAAAAGTAGCAATTGCAGAAAACGAAAAATACAAGTAGCAAGAGTCAATATGTAGAAGTTATTTATCAACAACAATATTCAAAATGTTAACCAACTAGCAAAACATATAGTTCATGCATAGATACATGAAACTTTGAAAGTTTTCATTAATAAAGTTAAAGTGCCAACATTCATGGCATGATACATAAAGTAGTAAAAGAAACTAACATTTAGCAACTATCAAGAGCTTAGTGATGTGCATGGTGTGATGGCAGATTTACAAAAAGGCAAGCATTTGACTAAGCCATTTTTCACCATGCACACGCATAGTTACAGTTATACCAAGCTAATGTATGTGCATTACAGCAACTATCAAAATACTAAGTAATGGCAGATATACAAAAAGCCCAATATGTGGCATGCCATTCTAATCCTATCCCCAAACCAAACCTATTCTATCACGATTGAGTCATCATGACTCAAACCAGGTCCAGGTGACAATGGTTTCATAATCTGCATATACTTCAGTTGTGCAGACTCCCTCCTTGGTCCTGGTGAAATGCAAGCCTTCTTATTTTGACCATTTGGTGATCCTTTCTTTTGTCCAGCATGCTTTGGTAGACCATAATCAATCTGCAGTATTAATTCACAACCCATGGATATTTAGAATACACATAAGTATTTAAAAGAAGAATGTAAACAACTTTCTTACCCCAATTGTAACAGGATGCAATTCAGTTGGCTCAAAGGTTGTCCTTTTTTCTTTTGGATTAGTCATGCCACCTCTAATCTCTACACCACCTCTTATGGCTTTTCCACATCTTGCAGCCACACCACCAATGACACTTGAACCCCCTCTAACAGCCACACCACCTCTAGAAACACCACCCCTCAAGTTCTTACCTCTTCCCCTTGTAACAACAAACTTACCTCTTGCAGTCTCAATGACACTTGATTCACCCAAGTCACCACTAGCTTTAAACAAATCCTTCTTCACACTTGACTTAGTCCATTTATTTGGGGAAACTGGGGTTTCAAAAGTTTGATTAGGTTCAACAGTTTGAGTATGTACCTGAGTTTGCTCAACTGGAGGCTCTTCATTTGGATCCTGAGTTTGCTCAACTGGTGGTACTGGAGCAGTTTGCTCAACTGGTGGTACTGGAGCAGTTTGATCCTTACTTGGACAACCCCTTATATTATGCCTTTCTTGTTTACACAGCCCACATCGCATAGATCTTCCAACTCTGCTCAATCTTGCTCTATTACCATCATCTTTCTCTCCAGCATCCCTTCTTCTCTTGTATTTAGGCCTCCCAGGCATCCTTCTCACAATTGGTGGCAGAGGCTTAATGCCTTCTACTTCTGGCCATTGATCAATTCCATTCATACCTTCAATGTAGTGATTGTAAGCATTCACAAACATGTCCTTCTTATACCAGTTTGAAATGTAATCATCTGGATCATGCCTTTTGAAATAGATAGCTGCAAACCCATGTTGGCATGGAATACCTCTTAGTTGCCATGCCCTACATGAACAAGTCATGTTCTCTGTATCAACCTTATAGGAATCCTTTCCTTTGACAACCTGAAACCTATTCTCACTAGCAGATATGACCTCCCAGTTTCTACAATAAAAAAGTAAATATATTTCAGTTATATAAAGTAGTAAATATAGAGCAGTAAATAAAAAGCAATAAATATACCTGTGAGCATCCTTAATAAGTTCAAACCTTTTCCTTATATTGGGACACATAACATCATCCCATGTCACATGTTGCAACCTCTGCTTGTGCAATCTCTGCATGAGCAGGATTCTGATGTCCTCCAACATGTTTATTATTGGTTTCCTTCTTGCATCCACTATTAGTGAGTTGAAACATTCACTTATGCCATTCTCAACTGCATCACATGCCTTGTCTGTTAAGAAGAAAGCTCTACTCCATGATTGTGGGTTCCTATCCATCAGATGCTTGTATGCCTCTTTACTTGCATTCTGCAACTCTTTCATTACTTCATCAAACTTGGCAGGATATGTTGCCTTAGCAGCTTTCCAGAATAGGTTCCTAAAAAGGACACCACTGAATCTTTTCCTGAAGTTAGCATATATATGCCTTGCACATTGTCTGTGCTCAGCCAAAGGCATTATCTCTTTTGCAGCCTCAATAATTCCCTATAAATAACAGCAACATAAGACTTAGCATAAATACAGTTCAGTTACTCAATATAAGCATAAATATAGTTTATTAGTTAAGGATTATAAGCATAAATACAAATAAATAATCATACCTTGTGCTGATCAGAAATAATGGTAACACCTTCACCATAATCTATGTTTAAGTCATTAACCAAACACTCCATAAACTATCTCCAATTCTGCTTGTTTTCAACATCCACAACAGCCCAAGCAATTGGAAATATTTGGTTATTTGCATCTATCCCAACTGCAGACAACAACTCTCCTTTGCATATGGTTTTCAGGAAACATCCATCTAATCCTATGACCCTCCTACAACCTGCTACCCAGCCATCTTTCAACCCTTTAAAACGCACATAAAAACTTCTGAAATAACTTTTTCCATCATGCAATGTGTCCAGACTTATCATAGCAAAAGAACCAGGATTTGAGTTTAATATTTCATGTGCATATGGCCTGAGCTTAGCATAATGGTCTTCCAAACATGCCTCATACTGCTTTAAAGCCTTTTGCTTTCCCCTTCTTGCCATACTTTTGGTAACCCTACACTTGTATTTCTTGTAAATTGCAGCTTGAAGATCCTTGATCTTGATCCCAGGTTTAATCATAACCTTTTTGGCATAATTCCTAGCAATCCAATTACTATTTACTAAATAGGGAAACTCATATGCCCTAGCACAAGAATGCTTCTCAACCAATGTCTTAATCTGAAATGACGTTTCTTTTTGCATCCAAGAAGCCCAAAGTCTAAAGGGACATTTCCCTTTTAAATTGTCTCTGCTACACTTAGCAAGAATCCTCTGTTTGTTGTTAACTTCATAACATAAGTTGTATCCCTTTGCCAATCCATAAAAGGCCAATGCTCTTTTCAACTGATCAGGATTCTCATACCTTTCCCCTAACTGTGGTACCATGTACTTCCACTTGGTGGAAGGATCATGAATTGGCCACTGATCACCTAGTTTGTCATGGTCATCTATTGTGTTCTCATCAATTACAACCTCCCTTTCAGCAACATACTCATCAACAGGCAGACCATTAAAAACATTATTTAAAAAGTTCTCATCAAACATATTAGAGGCTTTCTTCTTAGTTTTAGGTTGTTGTTTTTTTAACCCTAACCTCATGTATTTCTTCTTCACCCTCAGATAAATGATCAAGTGATGTTGTATCCTCATCAGAAGTATAACAATCATAAGGGTCATCATCTTCACTAGCACTATCATTTCCTCCTTGTTCATTGTTATCATTTAATTCAAACACAGTATGAGACACATAGATATCTATTTCATTATTATTGCTAGCAGCATATCTAACACATTCATTAAGGTCAACATTTGTTTTTAATTCAACTAAACCCCTATCCAAATCTTCAGCAGGAATCAAATAAAACACACCCTTAATCACAGCAGTACATTCAGTTTCTAAAAATGTCATAAAACCATCAAACTCCATTTCATGCAAATCAACATCTTTTATAGTAGAAACCATGTCAAAATCATACAAGAGAGAAGGGGGATTTGGATTCCTTACAAATACGCCTCCATGGTGAAACTTTATCGTAAAAGAACTTAATGGAGGAGGAGAATCCATCTGAAACATTCAAAAGTTGTGTTTAAATCAAAACCCTAATTGTCTGAACATAATAACCCTAAATTGATAAACCCTAAACCAAAATAATTCATTAAAAGAAAGAGAAAAGATGATCGGTTGTTTTTTTTACCTTGATGTGCAGGCGAGAGCATGTAATCCAACTCAGAAGCAGCGATTTGGTGGATTGAGTATGAAATCTGCTTTCTTAGAGAGAGAGGTGAGAATCGAGATGAAAGTTTAGGGTTTGTGTTTATTGGGATCATTAAAGGGGTTATATTTAATTACCCGATTATATATTTTAATTGATTAATCCATGTCACCAATTTACCCCATGATAAGCATCAAATAGATACTATATTTTATACTATTTATCCCTATATTTGTATATATTTTTATAATTATAGATACTTATTTTGTTAATATTTGCAGAAATGTATTTTAATTGAAGATTGAAGAAAAAGGAACGAAAATAAGACCAAAACTGAAGAAATTGAAGCAGTTGAAGAAAACAAGACTTAAACCTTAAAGAAATGAAGACTAAGATGATAATATTGAAAAATTGGGCCAAGAAAACAAGTTGAATCCGTTTAAAAAGAAAGAAAGCCCGCATTGAAGCCCAAGCCCGTTTGTGGAATATTATGGAAAAACACTCCAACCGGCGGTTGGATTAACCAACCGGCGGTTGGTATTAAGGGTTTCAAGTCGGTGGAAAACGCAGAGTTGGAGTAGGGTTCAAGTTACTCCAACCGGCGGTTGGATTAACCAACCGGCGGTTGGAGGGTCGGCCAGAAAAGTTATAAATAGAGGCTTAGTCTAAGCTAAACAATATACGATTCAAAGAAAGAAAATACGAAAGTTAGGGTTTTAGGTCAGTTTTAGGTGCGAATTTGGAGGCTAAGGAGCTAGGGTTTGAAGGTTTCTAACCCTAGGAAAAGCTATTTCGTCAATTGGTTCGATTTCTTTATCCTTGTAACTTTATTAACTTTTTGGGTTACTTTGGATATTGTTTATTTGAATTAAATACTTGTTAGATTTTCATTATGAATGTTTAAATGTATGTTTATTAGGTTTATTATATGAATTATATGTTTGTGTTATATTATGCTAATGATCATAATTAACTGGTTTATAGATAAACTTTATTAATCTTTTGGGTTTTTAAATTAAGTGATTATGTTTCATTAGATGTTAAGTAACATTGTAATTCAACCGAACCAGGAATTGTATCAATAATATGTTGATAGATCTTAATAAATAGTGATACTTTACCTAACCTTTGACTGTATTGCTATATGAAAATTATCTTAACCTTTGTGATTTTCTACATTAGTAAATCACAATAATAATAGTCAACACGCAAATAAACATAAGTTAATATAATAAGTTTAATAAATAATAGTTTAAATAGTCATAATCTTCTATCCAATTGAGTATTCCTAAGTTGTACCTTAAACTTATTAATTAAGAATCGGTATCAATTATAAATATGTTCGATCGGAACTAAAACGTCCCCCCTATCTTGTATATTATTGTTAAATTGTATATTGATTGTAATAATTGTAGTTAGAATAAATAAATAGTTAGTTATAGATTAAATCACGTTCCCTGTGTTCGAATCTGAACTTACTTATAAAGCTATATTCTATGATCAGGATAACACTTGCCTGAATTGTGTGATAGTATTATTTAGTATTTTCTTATTTAAAACTTGTGATTATAATTGTCTATACTTAGCACACATCACCCCGCGTCATCTAAACAACCGGATATAACCGGGATACATATCTATTTAGCCGGTGTCCCAGTTAAAGTAATGCAATTGAACCAAAATAAACTTGAGTGATGAAATTGAACATTTTCAGAAAGTACAGTAACGAAATTGTCTATTAACCCATTGACATTTTACTATTGATGGTTGTATTTTTTATAATTTTTATAGTATGTTACATCATACTTCTATCTATAAGTATATATATGTAATTTAAACAAAAGTACACTAAAAATCTATTACGCCTTAGTAAACACATCCGTTATGACCTATCTAAAAGCTAACATTCGTTCTTGTAAATACATCAACATATAATAATAACAGCTATATTAGAGTTTCAATCATAACAATTATGAGAGTTGTCATCATTCATCAACATGTAACTTCTAGTGACCATTTTTAGTGAATGGATTTTAACAGTTAGTTTTAATCAATCATATTAAAATTTACGTCAAGTATAAATAAAGAGAAGTTCAAAACTAAATATTATAAAACAAAAACAAAATAATCAATTAAAGCTCAAAATTTAAAATAAACATTTTAAAACCTAAAAAAGGATGATAATTTGCTACGATCAAGAATTCACTTAAAAGCTCGTCAAAACCATAAAGATTCTATGAACCAAATAATACCTTTTTTCATTAACCATGCAATAAATGGTACATTTTTTGTTTTAAATATTTAAGATACTGAAAAGATTTCTTAACATTTATTGATTTCAACTAATATCATTATCACTATTTTATTTTAAAATATTAATTTATTAATTAATTAAAGAACAGTGTAATATATACTGGTCGTTCAATAAAAAAATATGATGTATTTATACAGGAAATTATATACTCCTATATAATTTTATTTTATATTTACAAACTATTTATATTGCAATTATTTTAATGTGCATCTTATCACTTTTACATTGAATTGTTATTACACATTCAAACATCTATTGCTCTAAATTGCAAAACAGTTTAATAAAAAAAAAAAATAGGAAGCTCGTGCTGTCACGGGTTCTTCATCTAGTAGAAATTATATACTTTGTAGATATTTTTGTATTAATATTATTACTACTATTTACGAAATATTATTATATTTAGACCAAAGACCCCACAATTATTTTATTATTTATTGTTTAAAAAAAGTTGACTTCGTTCTACGAGGAAGATCGGCTACACCCTGGAACATGAGCGGTCAATTTCAATCCCATTCTTTACTATGTCCATATAAGTCAAACCTGCCTTCAATATCTCACTCTGTCCACGTGTCATCATATCAATTGGCGTCCACAATACTCCATCCCTACACCTACTGTACACGATCACCCCTTCCCACAACAACCAATCTCATACACCACGCCACAAACCCCCCCTCGCAACAACCAATCCCAACCGTCGATCTCATCAATCAAAAATACATCACCACCGAAACATAAACTCCCTCCAAGCTTACTGTAGGCTGCCGATACACGGAATCACAATCCCTCAGTCCATATTGTGTGAATTTAAGAGAGATTCATAGAGAGAGATACTCGCATAAAGAAAAATAAAAATAAATAATCGCGTTTTTTTGTGAATCACCGCTATCTTTACGGTGGTACATTTCGCAATTCGATTACAGACACAGTTATCTGTAAGTGTTTTTATGCAAAATCGATCGTTTTTACTGGTTATAATCGTTGATTGTTTGTTTAATTTTGTTAAAACGTGTTGAAGTTTGTGTAATGTTGTTGTTTTGGAGATAAATCATTAAATATAGGGCATGCAGTGAGGTTTTATGCTTATTGTGTGTGTATATATGTATGATTGTTTGTTGTGTGTATATGTATCGATTGTTTTTGTTTTAAAGTTTATATTTTTAGGTTATTGTATATAGATTGATCGTTGAAAGGGGCATGCATTGGGGTTTGTTGCTTTGATTATGCATATTGTATGAATTAAAATGGAGATCGGTGTTGGTATACGGTGATTTGGAGTGTTTGGTTATGTGGATTTTGTTGGTGTTTATGTATAGGTGATTATACAGTTTAGTTTATGTGTTGATTTTGGGAATTTTTAGTGTTGATATAACATGGTTTATGTGGCTATATTTTATAATTAGGGTTTAGGGAACTTGTTTCATATGATTAATTTTTTTATATTATTATTACAATATATTTATTTAATTTTGAATTTTTAATGTTTGAGATTGGAGCTTACAGGAAATCGATTTTTATTACATGTTTTAATACTCGTATTACAGAATTGGTGGTTTGTATTTTTTTTCCTTTTTTTTTTTAAGATTTTTGGGCTTTAAGTGAAAAAAAAAGTTTGGTTTTTACATTATTGATTCATTTTGGAAGCTCTAACAGAAGCCCTCTAATCAGTGATTTGTGAAACTTCTACCACTTTAAATTACTGAACTTATGAATAAGTAGAGTCCGGGGAATCAATATGGCAGTGTTTTGTTGATTGCAACGGTTATTATGTAACAACTGCATATCTACTTATGTGTTAGCAAGTGCTATTATCATTATTATTATATATACATTAATGTGTTCATGGATAATGGTAAATAAGGTATAGTCTTATTTTCCAAGTGTTACGGTAAATCAGTTGAAACAAAGGCGGATGCATAGCATACTGAATTTGCTTCAATATTATACGTTTCAATTGATTATGTACGTGTTTTGCACATTCACAGTTCTCTCGATTGTAGTTTATATTTGTTGATGTATGCTTTTAGTGCATTTTATTTAATAATAATGTACTGACAAGATATGTGGAAATGGATTGCCTAAAGGTCAATTGTCATACAATTTAGTTGTGTGTTGCATCAATTAAAATGTAACCGACAGTGACGTATTTTATGATATATGTTGTAGTTTCTAGTACTGGTTCGAGTCATGTCGCTTTATTAATGATTACACAATATCTTTTCCATACATCCTATCTTGTCACAATTTTTGTGAAATAGATATATACATGCATTCAGATCCTAATTCACTTTTTTTTTTGCAGCAATGGAGAAAGGGATTGTTAAGGAAGCTCCATCTTTGTCCCCACAAATTGAGGCGAGTAATTCAGTTAAACACGACTACTCTGCCCAGGATGTTGCAGATGCATTTTTGAAACAGTATTATAACATTCTGCAAGCAACTCCTAAAGAGGCTCATAAGTTTTATCATGACCAAAGCATCCGAGCCCATCCATCTGCTGATGGTTCAATGAAATCAGTAACAACGATGAAGGTAGCTTCTTTAAATACATAGTGTGATACATATAATCAATGTCTGCTTTAACTATAAGTATGACCATTGTTTGACTTTGGAGCAGGATATCGATCATGAGATCATGGCTTCCAACGTTAAGGAGTGGAATCCCGATCTAAGCACTGTTCATGCTCAAGATACAGTATTGCAATCCGTAATCGTTGGAGTAACCGGCTGCTTGACTGACAATGATAATGTGCCAAGAAAGTTTGCTCAAACCTTTTTATTGGCAATACAAGAAGGTGGTGGCTTTTACGTGCACAATGACTTTCTTCAGTTTATTGAAATCAGCACAATCTCGGAAACTTCACCTCCTATTGACGACTCTGCAGCCACTCTGACTAATCTGCAGGTCAATGATACAGGTAGCTTGATTAATTGTCTGTAGGCTAGTTGAATAAAAAGCCATCACACTTGGTCAAATTTCTAGTTTAGGCCACCACTTGTTTAGGCCTGTTAAAACCAATAAAATCTTAATACAATTCTAAAATGATAACCGACCAACCAAAATCAAGGTAATCTGAGGTTACTTAGCAAAAATGATGACGTTGCAGTGGATGTCAGTATCTTTGATGTTGACTTATTATCATGTGGAGTCTGGAAACTGTTAAATAACTTGACCTTAAATTGGAAGTTTGAAACTTTTTTGGTTATTTCTGGCCTATTTAAAGTTGGTTAAGTAAAAGTTATTTAACCGAACTTCAATGTTCATTTTCGGCCCATATTTGTATCATTTTATGTTGTGGGATTCTAAATGTATGCATTTTCTCTTTATTATAATATTTTGTTTGTTTAGAAAAAGACTTCTCTCCTGAGCCTCCGGCGGCTCCCATAAAGGATCAGAATGAAAAGTCTACATCTGAAGAGGAGGATGGTGATATTGGAAGTAAGGTAGCCGATTCATCAAAAGGAAAGAATACACTTGAGGCTGAACCGAAAAAGAAAAGTCAACCCTCAGCTTGGCTGCCTGCTAAAAACATGCAAGAAAATCCAAAAAGAATCTCTTACGCATCAATTGTGAGTGAGCTCATCTTATCAATAACCTTTTATTTATGTTTTCTTCTTTATTTTATTTAAAATTTCATTATTATTTATATATTTATCTTTGCAAAAGTATTTACCAAATTAGTATTGTTTCTGGCTGTAGGTGGCAAAAGAGGGATCTGTAGCATCTACTCTTCAAGCATCTTCTGATGCTGTTGTCGTACCGAAACCATCTGTTCTTGGGGTGCCCAAAGCGTCTGTTCATCCGGTGAAACCATCAACATTTCCGACCAACGATCCCCCAGAGAATGTAGATAGTAAGGCCACTTGCACAAATCATCACCAAGTTGTTGCATTTCTATCATCTTACTATGTAAAAATGGTATTCCTAAACTGAATTCGTTTCCCGTATTCTTTGCAGTTAAGGCAATCCGTGTCAAGGATCTACCACCAAAGATGACGCAGGAATCACTACTAGAATATGTGAAAAAGTTTGGACCTGTCAAGCAGAAGAACATCCAGATTAAAGAATACTCTGAGGTCTGTATCAAATTTAGTCATTTACATTAACTAGTGGTGGAAAATATGTGAGTTGGGTAATGGGTCATACACTCATACGTGTTTGTAGTGATTGAAATGGGTCTGGCGTGTTTTGGTTGACAAACAATGTTTGTCAAATATAACTACAGAAAACTTACTACTTATTTATTATAGTAATAAACTTTTGAATGATATTATTCAGAAGGTTTTATGCATCAATATACAAATTGAGCACTTTCTATCCTCTTTCCGAATTTAACCAATCTCCGTATTAAATTCTGTTTATTAATTTATATAAAAGGGCCTTAATGTACAATGGTCAACGTGTATAGTAATTTGCTAATTCTGTGCTTTATTTTCAGGATGGCTATCGTTATGCTTTTGTCGAATTTGATAACCCTAAATCAGCCCGCAGCGCAGTAGAGGTACAATAAGCTAGATGTAAATCTTCAATAATATATATATATATATATAAAAGTAAATATATATGTATATATATATTCTATAGATGACATAGTTCTATCATTCTATATCGTTAATAACTTAAAGTAGTATATCCTGCATGCACTTGTTCACCATGCACATAGATTACCTACTTTGGTACTCTTGTGTTGCCTTGATTGATTTGCAGACTAATATGTGTATTCTTTCTTTCATATGTATACACTATTAACGCACTTGTTTGATTTAGTAATAGCATCATAAATCATTAGTTTTAAATTGTTTGGCTATAAACAAACTTGGTATAAACCTAACAGTTTTTGTTTATCATACAGAATCAGGTTGTCTTGACATATTTGTAACGTAATAAGAAATCTGTTTGATTGAATATTTCTTCACATTTTTCCAGGCTCGCTACATTCAGTTCGAAGACAGAGAATCTGAAATTCAGTATAAGAGATCTTCTAATCACGGTTAGTGTAAGATTACCATTATAACTGCTTTACTTTACAGAAAGTCTTGTTACATGCATAATCGTTGTTCCTATTATGGTACAAGTGTTCCATTCAAGGTAGAGGTGGCAACACATTTACGTATGAATGGGTGGACTCATTGTATGTTTAAAGTTATTAAAGGTCCAATATGTTAATAGTTTGCCAAAATATCTCTCTTTGCATAAACCTCCTATATACAATTCTCAAGAGTTTTTTTTATCGAAATAATATAGTTTCTACGATCGTGTTAGACACTGAAGTTATTATTATTAAATTTATAAAAATGGAAAAAAAATATGGACAAAAAGGGTTGTGGGTAAAACTCACCCTGACCCAGACCCAGACCCAGACCCAGACCCAATTTGTATAAAATATTACAGGTTTTAACTTTTAACCCAAACGATTTGACCCATGACCCAACATGTCTATTTCCGTCACTTTGATGGAGAACATCCTTTAGGCGACAGTTGACAACAAATTGTTCACTCAACATCATGTGGGTATGGTATTGATTTTACCAACTTGCCCTCTCAGGACATCATTTCGGGGGGAAGCCACAATATGGGCGTGGAGGGTTTCGTAACGACAATTTCTGGGCCCGTGATGGTGAAGGGCGTAGTAGCAGTAGCTGGGGTCATAGGTACGGTGAGCATGAGAACAGTGGCCAATATTCTGGTCAAAATCGGGACTTCAACTATAATAGGCGCAACCGTAACTATCAAGATCAAGCTCGCAGTTTCAACCAGTGATTTAACTTCTTATAAAGGGAAGTGGACTCTCAAAGGTAATTAGGAACCTTTTGTTGTTTTCGTTTTGGTCATATCAAAGAGTCTTTTGTTAAGATGTTTCTTGGTTCGGGTTTTTAAAAGGGTATACAAAAACTACACCCTTCTTTTTGTTTTTGTTAATAGCTTACAATGATACCCAAGAAACTTGGGGGTCTGTGGATCAGTTAAAAGATGTTGGTTTCCGGTGACTTTTATGATGGTAGTCAAACTTGTTACTTTGGTAGTTTCTTGGTAGTTTTTCACTTTTTTGGATATGTGGTCAACATGCCAATGTTTTTCTTTTCTTTGGGGAATGTTTTAATTTATGACAAAGGGTTAGGTGCACAATTACAACTTATTTTATAACATAACTAACTAAATTTATTATTAAAATCCAAACTGTGTTGCTGTTTTATGTGAATTGGTGAAATTACATTTCACTGAAATTAATGCATTTTTTTAATGTGAAAAACAAATGTTGCTTAAAAATACGTTGTTACCTGTATGCGTTTCTACCCTTAAGATGCTGCAACTTTCGTCAACAACGTTGTAAATATGATTTTGGATGTATGAGACTTTCTATTTTGTCATCTTTAAAAGCTTCAATCCCATTGATTATAGCGTTTAGAAAATCTTGATGAATCATACCTCAAAGCCTACGTCTTTAAACTCTTTTCAGTAATTGATTAAGAATTGTAAGTATTTATTTCAAATTTGAAAATTTCTCTTGCATTTATTATTTGAATAGTGTAAAATTTCTTCAAACACGTTAAACCTATGTGATGCGTGATCGTTACTTCTGATGAATATTTATGTTTATCATCCGATGATTATGCAAAATATATGTTTAAAGTAGATGTTTGTAAGTTGTCACGTTGTTCTGACTTCTGAATCCTGAAAAGCTTGCCACTTAATGAAGTCTAGGTGGTGAATGTGCCTTGCAAATGGGTCAGGCAACAATTCTAAACTAGTGTGGGTTAATACAGGTACAATTTATTGTTTGTTCAGCTCGTCATCCTAGTCAGCTCGTCTAAGTAACGGATCAAAAGTTTTCATCTCTATAAGTATAGTGGATGCAGTGTGATTCACATGCTATGAAGATGAACGCAAGCTCGAAGTCGACGATACAAACCAACGTTTAAACCTATCTAGTCATTAAAAAACAAAACAAAACTTTTAGCGTTTATATGTTCGCATCACCTAAACTTAATAGGCCAAATTCAAATTGTCAAAAACCCACAATTACAAATGATAGTCTCAAGTTGATAGTGATATGATAATGAGAAACAATAATGTTGTGTCATGTGTATAAAAACTTATTTACCCAATCTTTTTCAAAATTAAATTTCTTGTTAACGGCAATTCCAAAAAGTATAAAATTGCATACACAAAAAAATCAGCGTTTTCTCCTCTTCGATTAGAATTCATACAAGATATACTTTCAACAACTATTTTTTTATTGTTTTTGGGTAGACTTTACAAATTGTTAGCACGTGTGTTAATGTGTTGCGTTTAGGGTTTAAGGTTTTTTTTCCCCAAAATTCCAAACCTTAAAATGCTTTATAAAAATCCTAAACCCTAAACCTTATTAAATCTTAAACCCTAAACCTTAAATCCTATTTGTAACCCTAAATCAAATATACAACCAAACAATAACACATGCGTAATAATTTGTAAGACCCATCAAAAAGTGGAGAAAAAAACCTCGTCGAAAGTATACGTTGTGAGATCTTAAATCGAAAAAGAGACAACGTTGAATTTTATGGTGTACATTTCATAATTTTCGATTTGTCGTTTGTGAGATAATTAAATTTTAAGATCTTGAAGGTAAATGAGTTTTTTACAAATCACAAAATCTTATTGGTTCTCATTTACTTTAAAAATTTGTTATACTCTAATAAACGTTGATCAAGCTCAATTTAGTTTCATCCATCTACACATCAACAACGATTGTTATCATCATAGTAGACACCAACAACGTTTGTAGTCATTACATTAGACAGTACTAGCAATTACCTCACATCGATTTCCATCATCACACGCAACACTATAATTAATGGTCGTCGATCACTGCATGTCATCGCTTCAGTCCTATCAATGACCACCATATCAACTAATTAACTACGACTTTAGTGTTTGTCACTATCATATCCCTTGAGAAATGAGAATTCTATTTCCCTAACCTTAGCTTCATAATCTATACATCAACCATGTATCGTCACGGTAACGATGACACTATCTTAATCTCAACCCGAAACGTTAGTCACTATCTTAATCACTTCAAACATATATAAAAGCTTGTCGTCTCTTATTGTACGTGACCTATTAATGTAGTCATCAAGTAGGATATGAATGAAGCAATATACAAGGGTAGACAAAACCACAATAACATGAAATTAGCAAGTATAATCTGTTTATTTGTTTGTTTATTTGAATATTCATCTTTATATATATATATATATATATATATATATATATATATATATATATATATGTTATTTAAATTATATGTATAGTAGCTTATTAATTAAGATATCCATATCAAACTTATTACTTAATGAACAACAATTATACGCTTGAACCTTGATCCATCATAATCATAAATTGCAATCATCCATTTCCTATCAAAATAAAAGGTTTCCAAGATTCATGAAACTCAATTTATAAACGTATGTACTTGGACTATTTGTTTGTCTTGGATTTTCCAAACAATTCGGAATTGAAAACTATGTTGTTTCTAGAAGGCCAACCAAGTATTCAAAAACCATCTTCAAGGTGACATAGTGGTAAACCGTAATGTTTTTTCCATAATAGATTTTATATTCGAACAAAAACATTAGATATCGTCAAAAAGATCATAAACAGTTGCTCAATATTCCAGTTAGATAGTGGACATTTGAGTAAAAAGAAAAGAAAAAACTTATCATATCCTTTATGAAAAGGAATAACCTGAAGAATTACCTCAGCCATTAGTAATATGAAAATTTCTTAATAACACTGCTAGAAGAAAAGATACTTGAAGAATACCAAAGCTTAGTATTTTGCGTTTAATACATTTGTTATATTATATCTGTCAAATGGCAATTAATAATCAACTAGATTTATGATTGCCTTTTCATTTGACCATACTCTTTTCTGTAATCGGTATATGCATCAAAACTTAAATTTTTTATCAATAAAGTTTATTGAATAAACCCTTTTTACAGTTTGATTTATAACTTGTACTCACTCCGTCCCATTACAAATGTTCATTGTTGACTTTCTGAAGTCTTTCTTTTTCAACTTTGACCTTAAATATTTTTGTTTGTGTTATATAATATTTGATGAAAATTATATCAATGAAAATACATTTGAAACCAAATTCATTCATATATTTTGCATCAAATATTATACAACACAAATAAAAATATTAATGGTCAAAGTTATAAAATAAAGACTTTTAAAAGTCAATAGTAGGCATTTGTAATGAGACGGAGGGAGTAGTAACTTTATTTTTTGCAATTATTTATTTAATCAACCAGCAGATCCCACGGGGTTGGTTTGAAACAACGTCCTTGCCGCGTCACGTGTCAAAATATAAATAAAAAGTGCCAGCACAACATTCGAACACGTGGCTAATTTCTATTCCTCGTGTTGTTTTTCGACACGTTGCCTTACCCCACTGTACCTGGACAACTCTTTTTCCATAATTAATTTAAAAAAATAAACATACGTGTCACCACTACCCCTCTTTTGTCGTTGTCACATGTCCTTTCATAGGTACTTTCCTCATAGGTCCCCTACTCTTTTAAAGGGTAACTTCGTCTTTTACTCTTTAGTTTCCCCATTTCTTTCAAATATACTTGTTGTACCTAGGATTTTTACAAGATTCACCCTTTTACTTTAAGTATCATTGCACAATTTGTTACTATATTCAAGTTCGGTAAAAAGCAACACTTTAATTTTATCTCACCATTATACTCTTTTTAAGTGCTACTCATTCCTTCTCAAAATAATTATTCATTGATAAAATAAATGCAGTTTAATAAAAATATAATTATTATTGTTTTCCTTTTCTTAACTTTTGCAGAATGACGATTTTCCCCTTAAGCAATTAAAAACTGTTTTCATTAAAGTTTGTATGGTAATCACGTCCAAAAGTTCTTTTCTATTTGTTGTAGTGAATAACTAATTTGGGACGTCTAGAAAATAAAACGTGAACTGTATTTTTGAAACGAAGGTAATATTTACTTTTTAGTTTTATCTCACTACTTTCAAGTATAATACGATCAGTCATTAGATGTTATTCATAGTTTTAAACCATGGTTACTTTATCAGAAAGGGTAGAAGAATTAATAGATATCATTTTGATATTGTTGTTTTCGTTTTATTTTAAGAATTATTTAATAGATTTCAATTACAGTGAGTCGAAACCACATAAAAATTAAAGTAGCCTTAGCTACGAACCATTTGTCATGAAGAGTGTAAATTTTTCTACAGATATTGATTCATTATTAGGCCATTCCCAACCCATAACTCAACTGACTGAAACTGACAGAGCCACGTCAGCGCCACGTCAGCTTTTTCAGAAAACTGACTGAAACTGACAGACCCCTCCCATCTCTGATTCATCACTTCATTTTTCTGGGGCCCGGTTGGGATTTTTTAATCAAATAAAATACAAAACTATTTAAATTAAACACAATATTTTAAATTAAACACAATAATTTAAATAAAAACATTCCATTAAAAATAAAATTACAAAAATTCCTAAAAATAAAAATTACCACAATTCCTAAAAATAAAAATTACAAGAAATCCTTAAAATTTAAAAGTACAATAATTTAAAAACTACTAGAATTATAGATAATCTAATCGGAGCTCGACTCGTCGGTTTTGTTCGCGTTTTCTTGCTCGTCTTCGTCCGATTCGTTGTTGGCATATTTGTCTTGTGAAAGAGTTGATGGAATAGATAGTTTATTATGTAAATTGTTGTGTGAAGATGAGTGTAATATGTAAGTATATTTATAGGTAAAAGTTAAAAGTTAAAAAAAAAGGGGGGGAAGTTTAAAAGTTTAAAAGTTTTTAAAATTTAAAGTTTTTAAAATTTTAAAAAGTTAAAAGTTTAAAAGTTTTTAAATTTTTTTCTTTTACTTCAAACGGTCACAAAGTGGGGAAAAAAATGAACAAGCAAATGGGGCCCACACAAAACGACAGATTGCTTCGGTAAACCGAAGTGGGAAACCGACAATGACAACTGACGAATCGATGCCATCACTGTCGGTTCGTCGGTTGATAGCCGACGACCCCGGTTGGGAGCACCCTTAGTGTTGCCTCGACTCACATAAAAATTAAAGTAGCCTTAGCTACGAACCATTTGTCATGAAGAGTGTAAATTTTTCTATAGATATTGATTTCATTGTTAGTGTTGCGGGTCCAAACAAATTGTGCTACTAATTTGATAAATGATGATATTTAATATGTTATTGATTCAAAACTTACTAACTAAATCATTATTGTTTTTGAAATTGGTACATATTCAAAAATTTTGTTTTTTAAATACTACGGAAGAAATCGTGCTACGAATCACTTAAACTTCACTCCAACAACTTTTTTTTATATCATAATTCAATTTCACAGCTAGCCAAACTGTAAACTGTAAAAAGTGAAAAACAATAACAAATAAAGAGTCTTATTACAAGCAAATTCTAGGCATAGGTTCGCATCAAGAAAAGCCAGGTGTCAAGTTTGACGACAACATAAAATAATTAAATTAAATAATTGTAAACAATAATATGACTCATAAGATTTTATTAGAAAACGTTGTCAAATAGATTCTTATGGAATATGAGGAGGAGTTTGATTGCATAAAACAAGCGGAATATATTTTTATATCATCAATCGTAAAACATATTTATAAGTGATCCCCACACAATTTTTGACTTTTAATACATGGACAAATTCTTTTATTTTTTTTAATGGATGCTTATACAAAATTACGTACTTAAAACTAGAGTGAAAACTACAAAGTGACATAGTAACGAATTTGTATCACACATGAGAATATTCAAATATCATTTCCACTATATAAAAAACAAATTGTCTATAACAAGAATCATTTTCCGAAAAATTAGCTGTAATCAAAATTTACAAGCTGTAACTTTTATTTTTATATGCGTCTTTTGTTATTGAAGTTGCAGATGATATAGAAAAATGTAAAAGGATGTAAACTATACAAGAATGTACGGGTGATCAGTTTTACATGATCAGAAAAATGTAAAAGGGCGTAAAAAGATAATTTAGCTAAACTAAATTTCAGAAATATATCTTTTTAATAACCTATTAAAAATGTGAGAATCAATGTTAAAACTTTAAGCTTTTAAAAATTATAACTTCGAATTTGTATTATTCAAATAAAATGCATGCCAAACATAGTTATACAATTAGGGCTAATATTCACATACTAACGAAGTATCTCCCTAGATGAACAATTCTATAATTGATCTAATAATGTATCGGTGATCAGTTTTACATGAATAGATTACATAGTGTACTTGATCATGATGATAAGGAAGAAGATCTAGGGATAAAAGGATAAAAGATGGGTATGACAGTTAGCTCAATTAGAACGAAAACGGTCATACAAAGATATTGTTATAGAGCGCAGTGTAAGCAAATGAGTAGCACTTACCATACGAAGAAGGCGTATACACTATACAATAGGAGAGAAAGGCGATATGAAGTCCTTTTGTGAAATAGCTTATAGAGAGTATGAACTGAAATCAGTTATGTAACATCCTTCTTATTGGTCTGGTAATTACTCTATTTAATTGATTATTTAATTGTTTTAGGAATAAACTGATATTATTTGTTTTACTGTGAAACTTAAATAAATAGGTCACATGACTTATTGTGAATAATTAAATATTAGTTGTTTTAAATTATTCTAGTTAACGGTAATATTAATTAATATTCTCGCAAATGGGTTTAGGTTCCAGACAAAAGATTTAGGACGGATATAAAATTATACCATTTAATTATGTGAGTCGGTTGTAAACCGACTTTGCAAACCAATATGTTCTCACCTCTTCTTCACTTATCATTTGGAAAACTCTTGAACTCAAAGTAAACCATAACCAAATTAGATTCAAGCTAGTGCTTCTGTGATTTCAAATTCAAAACATCAGAACTATCATCATCCACATCCTAATCTTTATCAACTTATCAATCCTTTAATTTTCATTTAAAAAGTGAGTTTGATTTTGAGTGGGTGAATCAAATTAATGCTTGTTATGTTGTTATTTGGTGTTAATAGGTGTTGATGTCACTTGAAGTATTAGAAACCATAGAATTGATTTTTTTGAAGTTTTGGTGAGATTTGAGTCAAAATTCTGCTATTAGCAGCAAAACTCGCTGAAACTCAGTTCGTCTCGCGAAGCGAGTTGAGATGTAGCGAAGCGAGTTCAGATGTAGCGAAGCGAGTTGAGTTCTAGCGAAGCGAGTTGAGTTTTGCTTTGCGAATCGAGTTTTGCGAACCGAGTAGCTGCAATGCGAGTTGAACTTGCAAAGCGAGTTGAATCGCTGTGCGAACTGAGATTTATGCGTTGCGAACCGAAATGTTGCGAACCGAGTTGACCTGCGAACCGAGATCATTGCGAACTGAGATTTTTAAAATGTTTGTTTTGCAATTTGAAAATGCGTAAGTCTTTTCGGGGGTAACAGACAGGTGACAATTTCACTAACTCTGATTGGTTTGAAATTCACATGGTCACTCGGAAACGACCTAATGATCCCGGCTCTATTCTAAGAGCCTAGGCAGTTCTTGGCCATTCGGGGTCATCTAAGGCCCAAAAAATGGCATTTTTCAGTTTTTAAACGTCATTTCGGGATTTTCTAATTTCATTTCTAATTGAACTTTTGTTTGCCTAGACTTCAGGGATTACCTGATTGGATAAATATGCTATGATGATTATGGATCGAATTTCTAACTTATATTTGATTTTCTGTTTCAAATCAACCTAAAACTCAGTGATATAAGAATCCTGAGTGTGGAGACGTCAGAGGTATCGGTGAGTGGATTTGGAACTCACTACTTAATTTAGTTGTAACTGTTTAGTTGCAACAAGTAAACGTAGATTTGATTATTTAGTTTGTGTTATTGATTATAAATCTACGTGCTATATGGCCTCTGTGCATGAGTATATTGAGGTCAACGTGTTAGTTGGGCTAGTTGGTTATTGTGTAAATGACACAGGGTCTTGATTCATTTGTTGTGTGAAGAACCTGTGTTTGATTATAATAACCATTAGCTATCGGTCTCGTCCGTTATGACCATACGGATATGTACGATAAGTGTTCTTGGGGAATCCCCGGGTATTATGATATCCCAAGAGCCACCGATCCTCATTGAAAGAATATGTGTTTACGATTATTTGGTGTAAACAAGTAGTTATGTTAAGTTGAATGGTGTGTGACTTAATCATTCACTTAGCTTCGTGCTAATCCCTCGTATTACTTCCTGCAGGTTTTGTAAATTATGTGGGTGGTCAGGAAGTGATGCTTTTGGAAGCAGGGAATGTTTGACGAAGTGCTAACTCTGATATGGTTTTGAATAACCTGATTTTGAAATTATATAACACCCTGTTTTGTGTAGTACATGTACTGTGGGTCTAATAGTGTAAAACTATTTTATATGAAAGTTTAAACAGCTCATATACATTATAATAGTGGATACTAATAAAGTATGTTTTCTTATACGTTTCCGATTAAATATTATATTATATTGTCAAATAGAAGCAGGGGTGTTATAAGCTAAGACTCACTGTTCTCCCGCAATGTAAAAGTTGGTTTATCGAAAGATACGTCATTTCTTTCTTTGTTTAGTGACAAAACTACCATTATCGATGCCAGTAGTCATTTAGGGTTGTTTTTTGTAACTATATTAATCCACAAATCTAACATGTTCCTCAAAAATAATTATCACATTTACATCTCACAACATGTCACATTTTCTATATCTATCGAGAGTTCATCAATGACAATCTATCAAAAAGAACTATCAAAAGAAATCGTCCAGGTATAGACGTTACACACTTGTACAATATTATAATGCGAAACGATTTACTATCATACTCAACTACTTTATGTTCATCGTTTTAACTTTTAACAACAAGAACACGACATTTGAAATTCATTCATTATATTTCCTAGATTTCCTCTAAACTTCGAGGGATGTGATAAAATTGTTGAAACTATCACTGGTTCAAAAACTTAGAGGGTGCAACTTGTAACTCATCATATCTATCTCCACTCGTGCCTCTGTTTTTTTTTTTTTTTTTCCATTATTTTCTTGTTTTATTTTTTCACCTTTCAACGATTCTCTTCTTGATTTCCTCCATTACTTCACCCCCCACACCCATACCCATATCTCCCAAATCCAATCATACATACAAATCTAAAAAAAACCCAATTTCTCCCCTGTTTCCGGCGATTACTTCTTTCACTAAATTCAATCATTTCAATCCACTAATAATCAAAATTTACTATTTTTAGCCTCGAAATTGAACCAAGATGCATATTCCACCCACCAATCTAATTCCGATTCACTTCAAATCGGATCATGAAGTAGCTCAAATTCTATCTAATAAATAAGAAAAATCGAAACTTTTTGTGTCAATTAAAAAGAATGGGCGAGAAAACAAACAACGAAATGTGTAATTTATCTTTACAGACAAAAAATTCGCGAGATTTATTACAAAGGTTCACCGGGTCAGGTGGTTCGGGTCGGTTAGACCCGGATGACGAAGTGGAGCTGAATCTCGGATTATCGTTAAACGGAAGATTTGGCGTTGATAAAAGTAAGTTAATTAGATCGTCATCGATTGCTGCAATTTTACCTGTTGTTAGAGACGACGACGACGTTTTAGGTGGTATAAAAAAAACTGGTTCGGGTCCCGGTGGCGGGTCGTATTCGGGTTTGATCAGAACGTCGTCGTTGCCGGTTGAGACGGAAGAAGAGTGGCGTAAAAGGAAGGAGCTCCAGAGTTTACGACGGCTGGCGGCGAAGCGACGGCGGTCGGAAAAACAGAGGAGTTTGACTAAAGTTGAAAGGGAGGAGTACGTAGCAGCTATGGGTCGGGTCGGGTCTTCGGTTGGACCGAGTTTAGGATCCGGTAATTGGGAGTTTGGTGGTGGTGCCACGTCGGATGGAACACCGTCTGTACCCGGATCAGTGGAATCACAAGCTTCAAGTGTGTTGGAATTTGAGAGTAAAGTTTTGCAAGGTAATAACTATTACTTTAATCATCATTAATTTTTTATAACTTTTGATTTAATTTGTGGGATTTAGTGCATTGTTGGAAACCTGATTTTTGGTTTTAGGAATGTTTGGAAACACTAATGCCTTGGTTTGTAGTTCAGGCTGGATCGAATTTAGTTCTCAGTTCGATCCAATTTCAAATGGAATAGAATTCAGTTTGTTGTTTGACATGTGATCAATTAGTCATAAAAACCGTCTTCGTGATCTTTATGATGTTTGCTTGCCATTAATCTCCATATAGACTAGGTTTCTTTATGCTTAACTTGGAAGAACATGTGTGGACCTTGAGGAATATTAAATCTTTCCCACTTGGCACACAATATCCATAGCTTTGACTAAGTACTGGATACAAGGGATGTTTCTTTTCGTCACATTGATGTGGTGTAATAACCAGTCAACATGATGTGAATGATAATACATATGCACATAAACACATACATGGTGCAATTAAAGCGACAATATGTTGCCTTAGATTGGTTTGATTGTGTTGGGACTTCCTTTTATGGTTTTATTGGGCTGTGCTGAATTAAGGATGGTTGATTGTTTTTTGTGGTTCCAGGGCTTAACTCGTAACCCAATCCATTTCTTGTCCGATATCCGAAACACTAGCCGAACTTATATCACAGAAATGTTGTCCTTTAAGGAAATCTGTTCTTTAAACCATTTCATGAGTTCATATGTGGTGCAGCACTAGATAATATGTAAAGTGTCCTTTAAAATTTTGCAAGGATAATTATGATTTGAAGTTT
The DNA here is from genome assembly GCA_963422505.1 of Pseudognaphalium luteoalbum. Taxonomy (NCBI): domain Eukaryota; kingdom Viridiplantae; phylum Streptophyta; class Magnoliopsida; order Asterales; family Asteraceae; genus Pseudognaphalium; species Pseudognaphalium luteoalbum. The sequence goes on along the minus strand of OY730195.1, from coordinate 21,814,864 downwards.
CACTGGTATGTGATGTAAGATGGTCTTCTGGAAGTATGATTATGATTAGGGTTTTGTTAACAAGAGCCCTAAGGGCTTTGGTTAAGCTATTTAAACATGCATAAAACAATTGTACTTTATTTAAATTCAAGGGGACAAATTGAAAATTCAGGAGACAAATTTTGAATGTACAAATTCTTATGCATGTTAAAAGAAGCCCTTAGGGCTCTTTTTATCAATTTCCTTATGATTATAATAGGCGTCTTCTTAATTTAATAAGAAACAATGGTCTCTCAAACGTTTGAAGTACAACTTCCTTTTCTGAATTTTGCTTTTGAATTTTTAAGCTTGTAACAGCCAGTAAGACCGTAAAAGGAACATGTAGGGGTTGTTTGGTGTTTCTTTGAAGTTTGAAGTCAAAGTATGTATCCAAAGGAACATCTAGGGGTTGTTTGGGTTTGTGTTTAGAAGTTCATTGTCTAATTACAGCGACTTATAGTTGTGATAATCAGTTTTAATGTTTGGAAAGACAGATTTTGCTTTTTGATTATTTTACTATTCAGGGTAGAATGTAATTATCCTTTTTGTTAACCTTCACAAGCTAACTATTTGATTATTATTATCGCATTAAACTATGAAAGCACATTTTAATATTATATCCTGCTGGTCACTTTATTCTATTACATTTATTATCTAATAATTCTGATGAAGTTTCAAACTCACTTTCATCTTGGTTGGTACTTCTCTAAATTGTTGTAATACTTGCAGGATCCAGTAACGAAGGGGAAGCCAGCCCAGCAAGTGTCCAATCTAGCCAAGAACGAAGCAATCAAGATGGCAGCAGTTCATCTAGATCGAAGGTGGTGGATCCTGCAGTCCGACCTTCAAGACCCAAGACTGAAAATACATCCAGTAATAAGGGAAAGGAGATCCGATCAAACACAGCCGACATGCCATGCGTCTTCACACAAGGAGACGGTCCAGGTGGCAGAAGAATTGAAGGGATCCTTTATAAATACGGTAAAGGTGAAGAAGTGAAAATAATGTGCGTTTGTCATGGGAGTTTTCTGTCACCAGCTGAGTTTGTGAAGCATGCTGGCGGTACGGATGTTGTTCATCCTTTGAAGCACATAGTTGTAAACCCTAATTCTTCTTCTTACTTGTAATGGTGGTGTGTGTTTTGTCATCACCCCTTTGAGAAAATTAAGCGAGGGGACAACTTATAAACCTAAACCCATTTTAAGAGAGGAAGTACATTATTTGCTTGGTTGTTTTTCTTAGCATAATTATATTTTTACTCCTAGTTGGTCTAGTGATAAGAGATTTGTGTTTATAAAGCACAATACTTTATATCAGGTCTGGTTTAGATGCCAACGTTTTATTTTGGTTTGGTTTTTATTAAAACTTGGAGCCAGTGGCATTTACTGTATAGTCTCAAAGGTTGAAGACTTGAAGTTGGACAAGCATTTCTAGATTCATGGTTTGTGCTGAATAAAGTTATAGTTGTTCCGGTCAAACTTGTTTCATGGGTGTTTGAGTAAGGTTCTGCTTATGGGGTAGTTAGAATTTGTGAAGGGTTTCAACTTTAGAAGATAAAAAAAAGTGAAGATTTTATTGTGTAGAAAAAAAATTCTATTTTATTTTTTGGACCAAATATATTAACCTTGAATATTACTGTTTTAAACAAGGTGTACAATATGTGTCTGTCTCAACTTAATGGAACTTTCTTAAATCAATTAAAATTATTGGTGAATTAGTGTATATAAGAGAAGTGAAGTGGTATTGATTACTGATTAGGCACATATTTAGACCATATTTTAGGCATTCATAACATTAGAAAGATGGCAAATGAAATTACTTTGTATGTTTCAGCATTTACACACACACACACATCGCATTCAGAAAGATGGCAAATGAACTTAACGTTGTGTAGCAGTTACTAAGATCTTTGAACTAGGCCCCAATTGAGTTGACGTGCATATGAAAACAGGTATAGAAGATATTTATATGTGATTCTCATTCTTTTATTATGTGAATAAGGAATGAAATTGTTAATGGGTCCTAGCTCTGAAACTCTTTATATAAGAAAAATACCTGCTACACCATTTTTTACATCAATCCTCTATTCTCTTTGTCCAAAACAGCTCCCTCGGCCAAAACGTAGTTAATCTGCCTGCCATAGAACAATTTCAGACTTTTAAACCAAGGGAAATAGTTGAAGCTTTTACTGCTTGGAAAACAGTAGTTAAAGGTGGCAAATTCGACCCAATCAGGTATCTTTGATCTTTAATGGGTCAGATGGGAAAAGATCTAAATAAATAGCTTACAAGGAAACGTTCCAAATGGGTCAAAATGCACCAGAAGTATTTCAAAAGCATAAAACCTCCGAAAGCATTTTAATCAAAATATTGAAATTGTTATTGAAAGAGATTGGGGAGTTGATATATACAACACAAAAAGTGATACCCACACTATACTGTACAAGTATTCAAGCAGACTGTACAAGTATATAATTGCATAGTTGTGTTGTATGTATCAAGTTATGTGTTGCATATATCACTACCCAATTGAAATAAAGTTTAGTACTCAAGTTTAACAGGCTAATTATCTATAAAACTAAAAAATAAAAACTTGTATGATAGGTGTTTTGGGTAACCCAACCTGACCCAGTTTGAACCGTGCCAAAAAAATTACCCGTTTGACCCGTTACCGGACTTGCACAATTTCTCAAGTCTAACATCAGGTCTCAAGTCAAAAGAAGAGAAACTGCAAATCTGTGATGTTCAGGTGGATATGCTTCTTCAGCAGCAAGGGCAAGGGCATGACCATGAACAGGAGCAGGTAAAACAAGGTCTAAAACAACACATCCTTTTTAAATAAGACACCTTCGAAAGTTCCAAATCCGGCTTCTTTGGTGCGGCACTCGTAGGCAAAACTGCTTCGGCACTGCAAAGAATGAAAGTGAACATATCACTTCGTTATTAGCAAGGAAAAAAGAAAACTAGAGGGGGGGAAATGAGTGCGTCGAGTATAGGTCGAACCAGGTTCAGATCAGAAAATGATAATTTCAAATGTGAGTCAAAGGTTGACCAACCGACATTTTTTATGTTCTGGTCCCCTAAATATTATAAAACCAAAAAATGTATTAAATATAATTAATAAACTGTATTATAGAAGTACTAATCTTTTTTATCTTTCTAGGACGGTGAATCTGTAATTTACCCCACATACTATATACAATCACACGTATATACACAATGCCTCTCACGAGACTTGAACCCACAACCTTTTGACTGATGGTTTCTCATATAACGTTAGGCCAAAGGCCCTTTATGTTGTTGTAGTCATTAAAATAGACTTTCGGCCACTTTAAACCCATTTGAACCATTTTAATCATTAACTAGGAATTTAAAAGAAATAAAAGCACTAAGTAGTTACATAAATCGATATGAATGGGAAACTTACGAATGAGATGAACCAACTTTTTTTGGTTTACAGTTAGAACACCTCATGCATTTCCAGCAATCATTCCAACATGACCACTTTAGCAGGTTGTAGGAGCCACACTCACATAATGACCAACAGAACTTCTTTCTACCACACAGAGTAGAGATCGTATAAGATGGATATTATCAACGCGTCCTATTTAGAGTTCTTAAATCTTAGCACAAATGATAGCAACAATTGTAAATTTCCTAGCGGTACCAAATGTGCCCCCACTGGACAATGGATGTGGTACATTTTTAACCCTTTACTAAGTATTCATGGTTGTACGAGTTCATACTAAAATATTGACTTTTCAATCTAATCATTGAAGTTCCACCCGCCCCCCCTGAATAATTCCTGGTAGCGCCCCTGCTATAACTATGTGTTTTCTTTGCATCTTCACAATAATGACTTGTTTGCAACCAAGAATTTTCGACGAAAATTGATAAGAGTTCAAATACATCTCAAGGAATAAACTGTATACAACTTACTTTGGTTCATTGGAACTTTGATTGGTTATAGGAGACGATTCCCACTGATGACCTTGAGAAGGTACTCCTTCATCTGCAAGACGTTGAACTTGAGTTTTCCACCGAACTACCTTCTGAGCTTCATCCAAACTAGACATGTGATTGTGGACATCTAATTTAGACAAACTATCCACTTTTAAACTATCCACATCACTTTGACTAGAATGATCCGTAGAAATCATCAAATTGTCATACTTGAATGTATCCGCAACCAATAAATGGGAGCTATGTGTAATATGAATACTGAAAAGCGATTCATTGGAAACAGAACTCCACTCTGATGACAATGAGCATCTATTAGAGAAATCTTCAGGTCTTTCCATTACTTGGATTGGAGGAGATTTTGTAGGCGATGACAAACTACGTAAAGTGTCTGAAAATTGTGACGAGATAGCATCCGAAAAATGCCTGTTATGCTCGTCTGATGTAATAGAGGTATCATCTCCAATGGGTAGTTGAGCAGTACTCTGAATTTTAGGGGAAACAATAGGGGTTGTAGGCCCCGAGATTGGCTCTGGATCCATTTGGTTTGAATCTACTCAACAAAGATATGGAAAAGGAGAGATCGTAGAACTTCTTGCCTAACAATTGTCATCATTCAAAACAGCGTCCGAAATTCTTCCTTTCTCCACCATACTGCTCAGGAACCAGTAAAAAACCATGAAACATATAAAATACAATTCCCATCTCTACCTTTCTTGCATAATAACGGCGAACAGAATGTATGGCGATATAAAGGAGTATTACACAAAATTCTATCCAGTATACAAAAGTTCACAATCCACATATGAGATCTACTAGCAAAATTTGTTGTCGTGTTGTAGTTGATATGTCAAAACAGGTTTGTATGTAGATAAATGTTACTGATTTTTAAAATGGATACCTTAAAGGCTCTTCTAGTGTAATTGACAGTCTGTTTGACCAATTTTTCAACATTTTGAAACTAGCAAAGAAAGCAAAAATCACATTAAGAACTCTTTGATTTCTGTATGTTAGGACTAATTCCTATCAGATCCTGTTATTATCACAATTCCGAAATGATCTATCAAGACAGCGTTAATAAACAAGTCTTACTCTAACCCTCCAAATTTACAAAGATTTGTTGAGATTAAGGCCATAAATCATGTTAAGTAATTAGATTTAGACAAGATCGAAAGGATTTCAAGTTAAACTATAATACAGGCAAGAAGATGCTGAATGCACGCTCGTAAGAGCCAATTGATTCTAGGCATGATATACGTTGGGGGTTCGAGAGGGCAGTAAACCTTGCGACGGTCCTTCTAGAAGTTATGTTTTTTTTTCCACCGAGAGACACAGCTTTCATGAACGGACACAAACTCTTTGTGCTAGGCACAACTCTCGTTAGAGGTTATAAATCTATCTTTCGGACTTAGATAAACTAGAATGTGAGTTTAAAATGTCCGTTAGTAGATTTCCGGCCACCATAGGCCCATAGTGGGTCAATATACTACTTTCGGAAACTGTTTTCAACATGATTCTAAGTATTATCCTGTTTAATCTGTGATTATTTCCAATCTCACTCTCAAATTTGCTAATTCCAACACCAAATATCATATTTCATTCTAATTAAGGACTTAAATCATTTACACACGATCTAAAATTCCTAAATTTCCATCAATACCTAAATTAGTACAGAATCAGAAACCTAAAAAACATAACTTTTTCACATACCATAACAAAAAAGCGCAAAAACTGTATATCGGGAGTTGAAATTACAAACGAGCAGATATAAAAAGTTGTTAAACTCGAACAGCGTACACTGTAATTAGACGTGATGCATTAATAATAATAATGTGTAAGTTGGTGAATTACCTCGAGTGGAGCTGCCAATTGAAATAACAATATATATTCCCCTTTTGTATTGGTGAGAAAAAGGGGAAATTTGAACATGTATAAGTTAGGGTTTTTTTAGGGTTTGATAAGATGAAAGATTGATCGATCGAAAGGTATTGCGATTATTTCGTACTGTTTCTATTTTTCAGTAACGCCCAGCTTCTTCAACTTACATTCGCGCCATTATCAAAACGATGGCGTTTGTTCGTTAGAGAACAGTTTTACATTTATACCCTTTTACTTATTGTTTATTTAAGAGAAAATTGACACCGGTCATCCTTGTAGTTGCCAAACTTGCATTTGTCCGTTAATCAAGTCCGTTAAAATTTGACATGCACCGTGCATGTTAGGGTACGAGGGTAAATTCCCATGCCTTTCCCATATTATTCCTATAAATCTTAATTTGTCTATTCTTTCTCCTCTCTATCACTCTCTTATCTTTCGTTCTATTAAACCACCACCACCAACCAAGAACCATCATCTTCACCATACTTAATGTAAATTCACCGGTCACCAACCAAAACCAATAACCGGTGGCGGGACAAAAATCACATCACTTGCGAGTATCCGACGTGTTTAGCATCTTTATCTCACCTCATCAGTGAATTACCGTCAGACATCACAATAGATGGCTTGACACAAAATCAGCCACCTCTAACCGGAATCACCACCGCACATACACGGAACAAATCTATCCCTCGTCGGAAAACCTTGACAGAGTTGCATGTAAAGGTAACCAACGGCGCTTTGGATCCGACCATGGTTGGTTTGCTACAAATTTCATTCGTAGTCCTTTAATTAATTTAATTACACCGATCATCATTTCTTTTGAAACTTGTTACGCTAACAGTCCTTTACACCAACGACTCTTACCTCTTCGTTAAAAAAAGAACATCTGCGCAAATTTTATATATTTTTAATTTTTTTGGGTAAGATATAAGTTATAAAATCAATCATATGTATAGCTACATTATTAGGTGTACATGACATTATTTTCATTTCCCTCATTTTATTATCATCAAATTTGATCACATGTTAATCTAAAACATCAAATTTTATACAAAAAGTGGCTTATTGGAGATTTTGAGTTAGGGTTGCTTGCAAAACGAACTTGACAGTAAATTATGCTTAATTGTTGCTAATTAAGCTTAAATAAGGGTGTGTTAACTTCAATTCACACCAAATGTTGTGGTTTTGATGTGTGTTCTTCATAACCAAAGGTGGGTTGTGTTGAAACTTTGTAAATTAATGACAACCCACCTTAATTGTTAGCTAGAGACGTTATTGTGATGTTTAAAGTAGTAATACAAGTAATCAAACTATAGAGTGATTATGGCTTTATTGATGATAATGTTCTTCATAACCATAAATGGGGTTATGTTAAATTTTTGGTGAGTTAGTCATAACCTATTTGAATATAAGTAAAGCCAGTTAAGATAATGAATTGATGAGGACGACTGGACGTTCTGCTTGGTGTTTAATTTATTTTTGTGAACCTACGATATGGATTTAAATATATACGTAGTAAAAAAATACATACATACATGTATTGATTTAAAGAAATACAAAAAATAATAAAGAAAAGGATATTTGTAAAATTACATGGAAGATCCTTGTACTTTATGAAATACGCAATTACCCTCACATGCACGATACATGTCATATTTTAACGGATTTGGTTAACCGTTAACGATCGTTATCGATAGAAACGACAAGTGCAAGAATTGACAACAACAAGGACAACATGTGTCAAAAAAACTTATAGGGACAACGAGTGAAATTTTAAACAAACCATAAGATCAACTAGTGTAATTTTATCTTTATTTAATGTATACATTTCATCATTATGCTATATTTCTATTCATCTAGATAAAAATCAAGAAAACGCATAAGTAAAAGTAATTAAGACTAAGAAGCTAGAGTTGATAACACAAATATGAAGAGACCAAATAAATAGAGTTACATTCGTAACAATAATATTCAATCTCGCCAAAAACATCATATGAAAAAATAAGATATAAACAAGTATGTTCAAAAGAATAATCGTATATTCGTGTATATGGCCTCGATATTTTCTGATGGGTCAAGAGTTGATAACACAAACATTTTCTTTTTTCAAAAAATAACAAATAATAATTTGAAAATACAATAACATGTGCGTCGACCCATATATAAGTATATAACACCAAACAAATGTACAGAACATGTTTTAGTATCATAATACACGTAAAGCTATGGTTGTGAGAAAGAAAGGGCCCACAAAAAGCGTATAAATTCAATGATTTATCGCATAATCAAATTTTATTACTATAAAATGGTCGGTAGATGGCCATTATATTTCTTTTGTATTTATATATACATATTCGATTCGATACATAAGTTATAGTTAATCAATTATACTAATTTCAACAATAAATCTATTTAGCTAGTTATAAACATTTCGATACACTTTTGCCATGTCCAACTCGTTCGAACACGTTATAGAGTAAGGTTCAAATGAGTTCATGATTTTTGAGTGAAACTAAGGGAACCAATGATATCATGCCACATGTACAAAGAAAATGTTCCATACTACAAAACTCATTTACCCCAAACATCAATTATCTCACAAACGACAAATCGAAAAATCATAAAACTTGCATCATATTTTTCAACGTTTTATCCTCTTCGATTTGGCGTCCCCAAGGCATACTTTCGATAAAAAAATGCGGTTTTTTAGTGGGTTTTATAAATTAGTAACACATGTGTTAGTGATTCATTGTACATTTTATAACGGTTATGGTTAGGATTTAGGGTTAGAGTTTAAGGTTAGGATTTAGCAGGGTTCATGGTTTAGGGTTTAGATATTATTTTTAGTAGGGTTTAGGGTTTATTAGGGTTTATTATGGTTTAGAGTTTTATAAAGCGTTTAGGGTTTAGGGTTTGGGGTTTAGTGTTTAGGGTTTGGGTTTCGGGGAGAAACCCCAAAACCCAAACCCTAACCCCTAAACCCCAAACCCTAAACGCAACACTCTAACACATGTGTTAGTAAACATATGAAACCCACCAAAAAAATGAAGAAAAAATAAATCGTCGGAAGTATGCCTTGAGGGACGGCAAATCGAAGAGGATAAAACGCTGAAAATTATGGTGCAAGTTTCATGATTTTTCGATTTGTCGTTTAGAAGATAATCGATGTTTGGGGTAAATGAGTTTTGTAGTATAGAAAATTCTCTTTGTACATGTGGCATTATATCATTGGTTCCCTTAGTCTCCCACAAATATTTAGTCTCATTTGAACCTCACCCACACGTTATATTTTATATTTATTTGTTTGGTATAAATTGTAATCTAATAGTCTAGTCCGTGGTTCATGTACGCAGTACCTTTTTGGTACGCAATGGTACACAGCCACCAAAAACCTCCACGTGTTCTCCTCCTTCTTCGGCTAACATCGTTCTCCTCCTTCTTCGTCCTTTTTCTTTTTGACGTTATCTATCCGTTAATTCCGTTAACTGTGTTCGTATACAAGGTTCTTTCATTCCGATTCTGAAATCCTTTTCCAAAATTGACATCAATTATTTCCAATCTTTCAATTATTCAACAAAGTGTCTGTTGATTCTACTTTCATCTTCGAATCAACAATTACTGATGCCGATAAACTAAACAATGTATACAAAATAATGTGTACACAATGAACATTTTGAAAATGATGTATTAAAACGTGATACACAATGATCATTATTAAAGTATGATTTAAAAAATAAATTTAAAAAGTGATACACAATGCACATTCTGAAAACCATGAGTATGTTCAGTAAAAAACTTGATACACAGTGAACATTCTAAAAACAATGTATTAAAACGTGATACACAATGAAAAATATGAAAGTATGATTAAAAAAACAAATTGAAAAAACTGATACACGATGCACTTTCTGAAACCCTAAGTATGTTTAAAAAAATAAATTAGAAAAAGTGATACATAATGCACTTTCATGTTTAAAAATATCAAATAAAAAACTTGATACACGATGCACATTGATATGGACGGTTAGGATAATTGTGCGTACGCTACGTACGTTTTTTGGGTTGCACCCATGAACCGCTCTCTAATAGTCTATTTTTCAAACAAATATGCTTGTTTATTTTTTTTGGAAACGGCAAATATATATTAGATAAACCTCAAACTTAGCAAGTAGCTAAGATGAAGCAATATGAGATACAAAGTGAGATACAATAACAAAATGTTAAGAAATAGAAATAGAAAATGGGGAACAATTCCAACACGCCAACGACATAGAAGACATGCTTCTGTTTTTGATCCATGAGAAAGTGGTAGCTATAATCTCCTCCGCCAATGCCAATGAAGACTGGTAACGATTGTTGAAGATTAGATCGTTTCTAGCCTTCCAAATGACCCATATTAATCCATATATGATTGACATGAATATCTTCCTCTTTTTTAAACAAGAGTTCCAATTTGCACCACATTCCATTAAATCCAATACCGAGTTGAAGCTAGGACCGATGATGCCGCACCAACCAAATATTATGTTTCTGACTTCAGTAGCCCGAGAGCAATGGACGAGAGCATGGTCAATGTCTTCATCATCCAAGTTGCAACCTTTACATATAACCGACCCGATGTTTAAGCCTCTGACCGATAGATTTTTAGCCACCGGAAATCTTCCCAAACCTAGTCTCCAAATGAAGCAATTTACTTTTAAAGGCACTGTTTTTAACCATTTCATCCCAATAAAATCAACGGAAGTTAGGCATTCATCCAACCTGCTACTAACCTTATTAACTGCGAACTCCCCATCCGATGATAACTTGCACGATAAGCAATCCAAATTATTGCTTGAACTCACAGAGAATAAAAGATGGAGCAATTCACAAAGATCCGAAATGTAACCTTGGCTATCAGGGCGCAAGGACCAGCACCATGAGAATCTGTTAGGAAGAATACGATCACTTATCTTGCAATCTTTGTTTGATTCGATCTCGAATAAAGCAGGAAATCTGTGCTGTAGCTCCATGTCTCCAATCTATTTGTCCTTCCAAAAGGAAACATTATTGCCATTGCCTAGCTTGATTGAGAAGATGTCATGATAATTGCAACCAAGCTTGCCAATCTCCGATGAAACCGAATTGATGCCTTTCCATACTCCCGAGTTACCACAATTCACCATAACACTCCATGGTTTATTATGGAGATTATGAACGGCTAAAATCACCTTCTTCCACAAATTGTTTTTATTATCTCTAAGTTTCCACCACCATTTGGTTAGTAAGGCATAGTTCTTAGCCCTCAATGAACCAATGCCAAGTCCCCCTCTCTTTTTTGAAGCTAGAACCGTTGGCCATGCAACCCAATTGATTTTTCGTCCACCATCACATCCTTCCCATAGAAACCGCCTTCTAATTTGCTCTAATTTGTCCATGATACACTTGGGTGCTTTGAATAACGAAAGTAGTACATCGGGAAACTACTTAGGACCGATTTTATTAGAGTCAATCTACCACCAAAGGATAAATTTTTCGCTTTCCAATTAGAAAGCTTCGACTTGAACCAATCTAAAACTGGAGTCCAATGCTTCTTTAAATTCATGTTAGCTCCAACCGGCACACCGAGGTATTTGAAAGGAAAGGTTCCCGGTATACAACCAAGTTGGCCGACCCAATTTGTGATTTGATATGAATCAACACCAATGCCATAAACCTGCGATTTATGGAAATTAACTTGTAGACCGGAAGAGGCATGAAAACATCTTAGAATCCGAGCCAAATTTTTCATGTTCCTGTCATTCCCATCCCCTACAAACTATTATCATCGACATAGAACAAGTGAGATAACAATGGGCCATTATTACCTATTCTTTTACCCGTGAATCTTCCTTTCTCAACGACAGTATTCATCGCAATGTTAAGACCCTCCATCGCAATGATAAACAAAAGTGGAGAGAGCGGATCGCCTTGTCTAACTCCCTTTGTGATTCTGAATTCTTTTGTAGGGCAACCGTTAATTAAAACCGAGGTCACGGATGATGAAAGACATCCAAGTATCCAATCTCGCCATTTCACGCCAAAATTCATTTGTGACATCACCGAGTCTAAGTAGATTCAATTTATTGAATCAAAGGCCTTTTCAAAATCCACCTAAAACATAAACGTTTTCTCCTTGGTTTTGTTCACCCAAGAGAACAACTCGTTTATGATGAGCGGACCTTCAAGTATATTCCTTCCTCTAACATACGCAGACTGAACATTGCTTATCACCGTGTCAATAACAACCGATAGACGAGTTGATAAAGCTTTGGCGATGATCTTGTATATACAACCAATTAGGGAAATGGGATGGTAGTCTGCCAAATTGATAGGATCATTAACCTTGGGGATAAGACAAATAAAAGAGGAGTTGCAACCCTTGCCAATGTGCCCAGATGTTTCGAAGAATCTGACAAAATTCATGATATCCGAAATAAGAGAATCAAAGTGAACTTTTATGAATTTAAAGGTAAATCCATCGGGACCGGGAGCTTTTTCACCACCACAATCCCAAATCGCAGCTTTTATTTCGTCAATGGAGAATTCCCGCTCAATAGAATAACGAACATAATCAGATAACTTGCGGAATCTAGAGTTGATGAATAAAGAACGAACCGGCCAACGTTCATCGAATTTTTTAGAGAAAAATCTCCACGCTTCATCTCTGATACTCATCGGATCATTTGACCATACCCCATTTATGTTTAATCCGTGAATCCAATTCTTCCTATTTTTGACCTTGAGTGAATTATGGAAAAAGCTCGAGTTTTCGTCACCATCCTTCACCCATTTTATATGAGCCCTTTGAATTAAATCCCGCTTTTTAAACTGCTCAAGCTCCACTTTCTTTGATTTTTAGATTTAAGTAAACTATTTAAACTGCTTGTTTATTTAATTTAATTAATTTTTACACATCGTGAAACCAAATTTTGATGCATTGAACATGAAACGTGTCAATAAATGGTGGTCGTTGATGCAAGGAGACTTGCATAATACGGATTACTTTTGATTATTATTTTAGCATTCAATTCTACTTTTCAGTATTTTTGTTATATCTGAATTGAAAATATGAATTAAAGAATGGGAAAGGTGTCTTGAATCTTGATGCATATATATCCTTTTCCTGTCATTTTCATTTCTACACAATCGTTTTACTTTCTTTCATTACTTAAATCTAGATTTAAATCTAAATATATATATGACAACCTATCAAAAATATTTTATAGTATTATTTCTTTGGGTTTTAAGTTGGTCAAAGGGTCTCAATGGAACTTTTAAGCATAGTTTTTTAGTGTTTGTAATATGATCTAGGTGCCAACTTTCCACTCCTCTTAATACATGTCTTGTAGATTAAAGGATGGAAGTTGGTTTCCAGTGATAATATAATATCTTGTGCTTTTCAAAAAAAAATTAAAAATAAAAAATTATAGTAGGTACCTGCGTAATTAAATGTTATTTTACGCTAATCAGTCAACATATTTAAGTATAGAAATAATGAGGGTTGAAACATAGGTTCGAGTTACGACGAATATAGACACTTAAAAAACACAGTTTCATTTTTCATTACGCTCGTTAAAGCATATATAATTAGGAGATTTGCATATTGTATCGTTTAAGCATGGCTTGCATATAAAATTAGGAGATTTGTAAACATATGCGTTTCATTTTTAAAGGTACATGAAATTTTGAGAATGCTTGTTCATAGTTTTATTTTTTATAGTTTGAATTGGTAGCAATTATTTAATTAATACTCCGTAAAAAATATTGATAATTAGGGAAAATTAAAGGACCCCGTGGATATGATATTTAAGTAATAAGTTCTCTTTATTATTAAAAATTATTATTAACCCACCACAAATATGTAGCATATTAATTATAATTATGACTAAATATTTTATTTTTTTTTAACTTCAATAGATGCATAATTTTCTCTTATTAACATTCATAAGGGTGGGTTATGATTATCAATTCTCTTATAATTATAGTCATAAAAGAGTTATTATAGTTGCCAAAATAATATAATGTGTCCAAATTTATTAAAGTCAATGTTAGGATAATTCTCGTATTTCACATCTTCCCTTGTCTAAATATATTTAAGGATTAAAGACTAAACCGTATATAAAACAACTAACATCACTACCGTCGCTTTCTCGTTGGTTCCAACTGACGGAGCCAACGTGGATGGCATGGCTAGTCGGTTTGGTTCCGTCAGTTTCGTACGTCGAAAATCTGATGCCTCATCTCTTTCTTTTTTTGCTTTTTTTGTTCTCGTGTGTATAGAAATAAAGGTAAATTGGTATATGCGGGACGCAAAAATTAAAGTGACGGCGTCACTGATGATAGGGGGTCCGTCGGTTGTAGTCAATTTTGAAAAAAGTTGACGTGGTACTGACGTGGCTCAGTCGGTTTCAGTCATCTTTAATTACCATTGCGAGTGTTGTATGGATTATAGATAAATCCTATTTAGCTGGTGTTCTGTGTTTAGAATTACATATAATTCTCTAATGTGCACATGTTAAGTGACACATTACATATTCTTAAGTTATCCCAATAATCCTACATACATGATTACATGTGAATCTGTTATCTATTATTAAAATTAAAAGCAATATTTAACTGTCCAAAAAAAAAAAAAGTCATGTTAATGAGCAATATTATCCCAAGTTCCCAACTCAACATAAAATATGATACGTATACTACATAGACTGATAGACATAATAATATGAACCTAAACATATATCTAACAATATACTTAACGCTTGTACTTTAGTATTTTTTTTCTCTCTTAGTAATTTTAAAATCATACTTATAGCCATTTTGCTTACATATACGTATTATTTTTCTTTGGTGTGATAAAGAAGAAAAAGATACACATGTCGATTTATTAAAAGTGAGTAGCAATATTATGATAAGGTGATTTCCCACACACCTCAATCAAACAAAAGTACCAAACCAAGAAAAGTAGGCTCCAATAATACTATAATAGTGGTAACTCATTATGACATTATATAATAAAATTGAGTACTACAAAAGCTAGGGCCCTCTTCCTCCACCAACCAAATATACAACAGCCCCAAATCTTTCATCTCCACAATTGACATAGAGATTCATTTAAGGTGTTACATAAACTTCTTTCATCAATTAAACAAGAAATATGGTCATTTCTAAGTAAAAATTAAATAGGATGATCAACGTATGTTTATAAAAGCGTTTAAAACAATAGTATATATTTCAAATCAGCATAATACGTACTCATGCTATCTAGCGGGATATAACATTGTATTGTAAATTGTAACTCGACGATAGTTATATTTTATCTTTAATATTCACCTATGAATTGCTTTTGTATTTACACATATACTATGTATTTAAACTTTCTAGTTTTCCTTTCGTGTTTTAAAAAATCACTTGTCTCTTCGACCGGCTTTCATTTTATATCTCAATCTCGTGTATCGGCTGGTCAGAGATCACCTCAAAATTTGATTTTAAAAGCTCTTGTTGGTATGACAGTGTGAGGTGCTCGTCGGTTTCTCTTAAAATTATACCTCAAATCACGTTTTACATGTGTAAACTTTAGCTACATCTATTTTGTCAAACAACTATAAAAAATTATAAGCTTAAGCTTTTACCTCTAAATATAAGCTACATCATCTATAAACTTTTAGTTACAACTATCACCTAATTTTGTTTAATATACTTTAAATGGGATTAGTGTCTCGGAATGCATCTAACTTGTGGTCAATGTCTATTGTGTGTATTAAACTCACGTTTGCTATTTTTAATGCATCCAATTTTCAAAAAGGGTGTTTTAATGTATTTTTCTTATGTGTCACTCGTTTAAGATGACACGTGACATTCAGAGAGCTGACATATCATCAAAATGTCACAAAAATACACTAAAACACAATTTTTAAAAGTTTAATACATTAAAAATAAAGTAGAATACCTTCCCAAACACTAACCCCACTCTAAAATTATACACCGAAGCATCTACACGTTTGTTAGAATGGTATAAGCACATGGATTTCGTTGAAAACTTTGATTCTAGATGCATAATTAAGTCATTAACTATATATATTGTATTCATATTGATTAATTATGAATATGAATTTCATGTACAGTATATTTATTTTTTAACTCGTCCTTGTTACAAAGAAAGCAAGAAAAAAAAAAGGTAATAAGGTATATATGCTTGGGTTGGGTTAAGTTAACTAGCATGAGTTAACTTTAACCATAGTGTTGGGTTTAAAGACGTTAGGATCCTGCCACACATGTTTTTCTTCCCGTTTTTGTGTTTCTTTTTTACTTTTCGATATTCAATTGAATTTACCGATAACTAAAAACCGGCAGAACCTGATTTTTCATGCGACACAATCTATATGACGTTGGAATTATATATTTCTATCAATAATAAAAGGTTCCCAACCATGTAAATGTAATGTAATAAACTTCTTAAAATGAATCGTTATACATGTATCCCCATGATCGAATTTTTGAACGACGTAACGGTAATACATGTTTTAAAAGGTTAAATACATATATTACTCTCTCCTTCCCATACTAAGGGGCTGTTTTTTTCCACTTAATGGTCTATTTCCAGACACCTCTTAATACAGACAAATAAATAAATTGCTATTTCTTTTTCACTTAATCTGAAAGGAATGTCTGTTTCTGAAATAAGAAGAAAAATGAAGTCATTACCAAAAAAAGACACTTAATGATAAATATACATTTTTTTCAACATTTTATCTCCAATAGAATTTGAACACGTAATTTTTATTCAAAACTTTACATCATTTAAGTTCATTATTTTGGTCAAAACAAATATTACATCTACATAAACAACACTTGTTATAAACAGACATGTTTATTCAGACAGACATCATATGCAAATAACACTTAATAGGAAAAAAAGTAAACAACCCCTAACTGTACGTGCACAATCGATTTTCAAAAGTTTAAGAAATTATACCGTATCACCCTTACTTTTTGATGGTAAAATTATAATGTTAATATATTGCTTTTGAAAATGAATAAAAATAGAAAGATGAATGATTATTTTGGGATGCAAGAAGTAATAATTCGTAAGAAATCTTACCATGAGAACGGAGCTAGAAATATTTATATAGAGGGTAAAAAATTTAATTGTTTCTTCTTTAATCATTTTGAAAGTCAAAATTACCTTAATTTTTTCTTTTCGGTAATTTAAGATTTCTTAGGGGCAAGTGCCCCCACCCCTTCTAATCCGACCCCGATACGGTGACAGTTTTTAGGAAACTGTAACTTCAAAAATCTAAGAATTGAACTCACGTTAAGATTTTAAACAGCAACTAACGTCTTTATAGATCAAATTACAACATCAAATATCTGTCAATTTTGTCATTTTCTTTCACCGACTATAAAAATTTACCGTAACAAGACAAAACAAAAACAACAGTGGTGATTCCATTACTCCAAAACCCCATAAAAAGGTGCCACCGAATGGTCCGTCACCCCCACTCACTCACCACCGTCATTCTCGTATTTTTGTCTATAAATCTGCCCTCACTTCATATCTCTTTCTTTCCCTTCACATTTTTCAGATCAAATTTATCACCTTTCCTTTTCTTACTTTCTTTAAATATCATCATCATCAACATTACTATAGTAACAAACACTTTCGTCACTAAAACTGCTTCACTTACCATCAAACTTGGATTCAACCATGAATCTTCTTGTTCTTCCTGTACTCATACTTTTAGCCATGGCTGGCTATTCAAGTAAGATTTCACTCACCACTTTTTTTTTTCTTTTTTTTTTAAGTGTGTTTTTTTTTTCAACATTAAAATGAACACTTTATTTATTAATTTTTTTTAACAAAATAATAGCTTTAGCATTTTGGCTGCAATCATGGCTGTTTTAGCTGTTTTTAATGGCCATCTTCAAGTGCAGATCTTTATTTTTTTGCTTTCTCTCAAATAGGTCTATGTACTTTTACAAATTTCTAAATGGGTCTCTCTATATGAATAATTTTTATAACAAGTCTGCATTTTTACGAAATTTCAAATGGGTCTCTGTTAATTTTCAGATTCTCAAATGGGTTTGTCATTCATTTTGGTTTTGAGGAATAAATTAAACACCTTTTTGATGTGTTTATATCTTTTATTTTGGAAATCCAGGTGCAGCTTATTGTGTATGTAACACTGGAGTAAGTGACACTGCGATGCAATCTAACATAGATTACGCTTGTGGAGCTGGAGCTGACTGTCATCAGATCAATCAAAATGGCCCATGTTATAACCCAAATACTTTAAGGGATCATTGCAATTTTGCTGTTAATAGTTATTACCAGAAAAAAGGCCAAACTGCTATGGCCTGTTCATTCTCAGGAACAGCCACTGTTACCTCAACACCCCCATCTGGTGATTTACAATCCTACCCCTCTTACAAGTTTCGATTTTTATGTTTTTTGTCATCAATGCTTGATTTGTCATTCATTTTATTTGTTTTTCTGATTTTTTTTAATGGTTCACAGGTGCATCTTCTGCTTGTTTCTCTGGAACTGCAAGGTGTGTTTTTTAAACCATTTTACTAAATATTTGTTTATACTAGATATTCGTTTATACTAGATCTTGTGTTTACCCATTTTACATGTCGAGTTATTTAGTTGGATCTTTGTTTATACCTTAATAATGTCAAATATTGAAATCTAAGAAGTCTTTATGTTAAAGTAATTGACTAATTGAAAGAATATGGTACCTTTTGATTGGTCTGTGAAATGAAAGAAGGTGGGATGGGAAAGGGAGTGATTCAAAGCAGTTTAATGCTCTTTGGTGTGTTTTTTCTTTAGGGTTGTTAAAGAGGACCATTTATTTTGACTTAAAAATACTTTTTTCTAGTAGGGTTACATTCAACAGGTATTGGTATAATGAAATTGTAGGTCATCTAGTTGGGTTACATTCAACAGGGTTACATTTTCCGGCTCTTAGGTCATCTAATGCGTTAAAATTGCTTCGTAAAATGGCGTTACAATTTGTAACGTTTAGTAAGTCGTGGCATGTTGGTATTGTATTAGGATAAGTCTAGTTTGGGTTAATCTAGATTGTAGGTGGTTTTTAGTTTGGTCTAATTTAGGAGTCGGTTTTCTTTCAATTGTGCTCTAGGATGGTGTTTAGGTGTTTATTTTTAGGTTGCTTGATAGGAGGTTTTGTATCCCGTAGCATCTCGCTATTTTTAATATATCATACAGTTATTGCCGTTCAAAAAAAGAAAAAGAAATTGTAGCTTATTATGTAACTATCAGTTAATCTAGAGAGGCGTATATATTGAAGCGGTATACATACTCGTGACCAATTGATTTTTGGAGCCATAACCATATGTCTAAGACAACAAGCCATTGCAATAGTTATCCCATTGTTTGTTTACATCGATTGCAATAGTTATCCTATTGTTTGTTTACATATATCAACTAATTTTGGTGTTGCTATATTGAATCATAATATATAATACTCCCTCCGTCCCAAAATAATTGTCCACCGACAAAAAACACGCAGTTTAATAAAAACATAATCATTACTACTTTCTCTTTCTTACTTTTTGCAGAATGACAGTTTTACCCTTAAACAATTAATTACTATAATTTTTAAAGTTTGTAATAATCATTCAAAGTAGGGATAATATGGTAATCACGACCAAAACTTTCTTTCTATTTTTGGAAGTGGACAATTAATTTAGGACGTCCGAAAAAGGAAACATGGACTATATTTTTGGGATAGGAGATAGTAATATGTTAGTTTTAAGTCTGTTCATGAATGTGTACACGCGTTATTGATCCCTTTAAGTTAGGTGTGTGATTAAAAAGCGTACTTAACCACGTTGATAAGAATAGGATCTTGAGATGATACATGTCTGTTTGATGGGTCCATTTCGGTACAATTATTATATCATGGCTCTCTAAGTGGAAATATGATGTGGTGTTGTAATTATTCTTTTTACCCTTTGGCATGTTTGGTCACTTTGTGCTTTTTATTTTGATATGATATGATTGATGATACTCTTATTACCACAAAATAATGCAGTAGTGAATTCATACTTTTTTTAAATCCCAATGTATCGCGTCCGAATAGGGTAAGACAGTAAAACGTATATCGTGTGCTCATTAATTTTCTTTTAGTACCTTACCAAACATACTCGAATACTAAATTCTCATGCCCTTGTATGTTTTCATGTGCAACTTCTATTTGAGTTCTGTGTCATTAAGCAAGAAGGCAATGCATCATGTGCTTTAATTGTGAACTCATTTCAAATTCTTTGGATGCTTTTTCATAAATTAATAATTCAAATATATAATCTGTGATAGTACACAAGATTCCCTTCACTAAATAGTTTTTAAATTAGTTATTTGTTTACAACTTTTATTCCTATTATTTCTGCAGTTCTTCAACAACTCCCACAAACCCAGCCATAGCGCCACCAACAGGAACAGGAACAGGAACAGGAACTGGCACTGGAACCGGCACAGGAACCGGCACGGGCACTGGAACGGGCACTAGCACAGGCACAGGAACCGGCACCAGCACGGGCAGTGGTACAGGGACTGGGATCAACACGAGCCCAACGTTTGGTAGTGGACTTGCCCCTTCAGGAACAGCTGGTATTAATGATAACTCGGGTGCTGTGACCATCCACCAAACCATGAGCGAGTTCATGCTACTAAGCGTATTGATTCTAGGCTTGGTATGGTCACGATGGATCTAAGAGTTGCGATGATAGAATACGATATCATATGTAAGGTATGAGATTTTACCACGGTTTTGGTTGTAATCTCAAAAGCAACTATTAGTTGTATTTGATGGATTAATATTCAATAGGAGTAGTAGATTTTACATTTTGTATATGTAAGAGAGTTGGCTATTTTTCTTATTCACTTGTTCTAATTTCATCAGCAGTTTATTTGTTTGAATGATTTGGTACTTCTTGTAGTTCACTTAAGAGGTTACAAGTGGTCATGATCAGATCTTCTGTTAATTATCTTGTTTGTTGCATTATGTCATAATTTTGTTGGAGAAACAGTTTGTTTTTTCAGCAAAACAGATAACTAAAAACAGGTCCTAAAACAGGACTAAAGTTAAACCATCAAGTATTTGGAGTTGGAAGTATTTGATCTTTGTTTTTAAGGATATTGACATGTTATTAGTATAATTAAACAAGTGTTAAGGTAAACACATACCATTCGGATCTCAAATAAGTCATTCGGTTTTGTGGATCACAAACTGCAATTCTTTAGAATAAAATAAAACATTCTAACTCAAATCGTTGTTATTAGGATTCACACTAACATACCTTATTGTATGTAGAAATGAACTACTATAAATATAATATAATGTCTTACACCTTTTAAGTAAACTATATTGGACAAACAAGATATATATATATATATATATATAGGTAAAATTGGTGATATAAACAAGGTAAGTAAGCAATTGGGTTCCCTTAAAATGAGTACAAGTAGAAAGTTAGCACATCGGGCATTTGGTCTAGTGGTATGATTCTCGCTTAGGGTGCGAGAGGTCCCGAGTTCAATTCTCGGAATGCCCCCAATATTCTTTTTCCTGGCTATGCGAAATCACCATTTTTATTATTAATATTATTTTATTATTTTGGTAATAAGTTATATATCTTTGTTACCAAATAACTGCGAAATCACCATTTTTATTATTAATATTATTTTATTATTTTGGTAATAAGTTATATATCTTTGTTACCAAATAACTCTTAGTCTAGCGGTATGAGAGAGATCCTTCAACCTAAAAGTTAGGGGTTCAAGCTTCACTTGAGCCAGTGAGTTGTAAATATTCGTAATGATTGTGGATAATTGTGTGTTAGATTATAGGTTGCCATTCAAAATAAATAAAAAAATCCAATATGAACAAAAGGTAAGTCACCTTTCACATAACCCAAACATAATCTATGACATATGAATTCTTGTTGTGGTTTGTTGATGGATTAGCATTGCGATTTGCGAGTGATTTTTTTGTAGAATCTCCAATTCATCAATAATTATTTGCTCCAAAATCATAGTAGAAAACTTATAAGTCATAACATAGACGGGTTCTCACATCCTACATTCTTAGCTAGATATGAGAATGAAAGAACCATGGTTTTCATATTTTACATGACTGTATGTTTTTTGTGAGTGACAACACAATTTGTCCTTGAAAGAAGAACTCTCAATTTCTCCTTAAAAGAAACTTATCTCATAGACAAACATTGCTAAACTTTTCGATACCCCAACGAACCTAGTAAATGTCAAAACTCAAGAGGAAGGTCACAAAATCTGATATAGCCTTGCAAGGTGCCAAGGTCACAAAAAGGTTACGTTGTCGACCACACGTGCTAAACCGCAAAAGGGAAGTTTGTATAAACTCCTTTTGATGTCTAATTTACTATATGGCCTAGCCTAGTTATGGAAGGAAAACAACCATAAAGTTTGAGCAATGATAGTTATTATGTTTTACTGCACACAAACATCAAATATCAGTTTGTAAAAGTTGATAATAAGGCACATTACCAGAAAATGAGAAAAATAGAGCAAAACGCTAGAAGGAGGGCTTGAACCTCCGACCTTGTGGTTAACAGCCACACGCTCTAACCAACTGAGCTATTCCAGCTTGTTGTTAAGCTACTAGTATTATGTATTTATCTATAATTTATCTATGTATTCATAATATGCATGGCTATGAATAAAATGATATGATTATATAATAATAATAATATATATTAGTTAATCCTGATAGTGGTTAAGGTTCACCCATAAACTGATACTAAATTAAATCGACCCTATAATAATTGAATTGGGGTAACACATTTGACTCGGAATTGGAATATACAAGAGAAAATGATAATGCATCAATAAACCATAATTTAAATGTTAACTGCCATTATTTATTTATTATTTACATATATAGTAAAGTAATATAATGACATTAGTTTGATATTATACAAACATCGTGTTACGTACATATCAATATGCTCTGATGTCAATGACGTGTAGTTTAGTTGGTAATGGGTAGAACATCTTTACTTCAAATAGCATAAGGTCAGGGGTTGAATGTCAAGTATGCCCCCACATTATAAAATTGGCAGTCGATTGATGACCGGTTATCAACCTTATCGCCCCAAATATGATGTACAAGATTTTTCGGTATAAAACATATAATTAATTAAAAATGTATCAAAATGAAATATCTTGTCTAAGCCTATAGAAAACACCTTTCAAGTATTCCTCCTAGCTACTACTCTATATGAAGCCCTTTCTTAAAAGTTAAATTGCTTGTATTCACATTACTTTCGGTATGAATTCTAAATGCGTTGGTTTCCATTTCTAGCCTGTTGATTTTAATTTCTAAAAACTAAAACAAAGCATAACCTTTTCAAATCTTGACCACTCTTTGTTTCTTACCAACTAAGGAATGAAAAGCAAGAACCACAATTCACATTTTGACTATGCAATTATTGTCACCACAGTCATATTTATAAAATCCATATATCATATTCAAACAATTTCGATCCTTGATATTTCACAACTATAAACACGCATAAAGTGTTAGGGTAAGATTCAACGGAGCTACTTCTATATAAGGGGAAGAGAGTCAATCAATTTTCCATTCCAGCTATTAATTTATTTGATCTAACGGTTCAAATTCACTATATTTTAATTCACTACATTTTAAACGTAAAATAATATGCAGTGAATCTGACGTAAAATGCAGTAAATCTTGACGATTGGTAAAAAAATCAATGGCTGATATTATTTTTGCTCATTGCACCCTCCGATCTCACGTCTAAAATATTTGTGACAAAATAGAACATTTTGGTTGTTGTCTAAAACGATGTTAGCTACCACATAAGTTATTTTTTACATTTTACACTTGTGATGCTCTAACTATACAAAATATCCATTTTAGTTCTTCAAAGTACACTTACAGAGTTACAGTTTTAGAACACCTAACCTTAAGAGTTTACAACACGTAAGATTCTCCAACGTTTTTACTATTCTTTATTTCAATTCCAAGAGTTAAATGACTTGATCATGTAAATTACAGTGATCGAAATCTCCTTGGATGGGTGCAATGCGCATGTATAATCTATCTATTACGAAAATAAAACATAGAGTACGTATATGCTAACAAAAATGTCTATATCGGTATCCTATCTACGACTTGAGTTAACACTACGATAACAAAAACAATAGAGTTGCTACAAACCACTTCTTCCATAATCGTCGATACAAGTATGCACGCATCTGTAACAAGCATAAAACATACACAATTATATAAACATCAAAGTAACACTCCATCTCAAATTTTTATATCTTTCACGACTTAAAAAAATGGAATTCGTTGTAGCATTTCATATTTATGAATCCTATAACTTTACGAATTCGCATTATTAGCATTGTAAAACTATATGATGGTGGAAACCACCAAAAGTATAAAAAAGATCATTATAGATACAGAATTATTTTAAAAAAAAAATAAGAAACACTAAAATTGAACATTCTAAACATTTTGTTTTTTAAAGATAAAAGCAAAAAATGAACAAATTTTCATTTTTCCTTTTATAAAAAGATAAAACATCTAGCAATAAGATTGGATAATTGGAGTTGATCGATATTACTATGCTCTGAGTTATAATTAGTTTCAGACATTAATGTTCACCATAAATGTGATAATGAAAATGCCGAAATTTAATTATAGATATATATTTTCATAGTTATATTTTATTCAATTGATATAAGTATTTTTTTTGCATTTTCAATGGCATTGTTATAATGAAATGCTTTTGGAAATTTTTTTTTTATATAATATGAATACAAATAGAGACTGTTCTGTAGGATATATGATTAAAGAGAAAAGTAACAACTATAAGAATTCCTTTCCATTATAAGTATATATCTATAACGACTATGATTCATGCAAAACTACACACCTTTTTTATTTTTCTCTCATTAAAACTTCACAATTATGTTGAATATTTTAACACAAAGTATCAAAAAAATGGTATTGATGCTTGACTATTCATGATATCACATTCAAGAACAACAAATGCAGATATCTTGGAAACTAGAAGAAACTTTTTCTTAATTTTCTTCTTTAATCTGGGAATTTTTTTGGCCAAATGGAGCTTATTTTCCTCTTTACTATTTAAGAAATCATAACACAAAATCGAGAAAAGTGAAGTCGTTTCAAACAATTTGAAAGCTTCAATCCTGTCGCTTAATCTGCCCATAAACATGCAGCTACTATGCCGCCTTTGCCTTCTCCGCGCTCTTCTAAAACAATACGACACATATTGGCATTTTATTTTCGAGAAAATTAGAGGTGACAAAATGGGTAGTTCTTTTAAGTGCAAATAAGAGATATGCAGCAAAACAGACATATCTTTAACAGGTTTAATGGGTTCAGGTTTAAACGGGCTCCGTTGACCCTTTACTAGTAATCTATGTATTCAGTAATGAGGACTACAATTATTTTAACTATCAAACTAATAAATAAATTTACATTATGAAACAAATAAAATCAAATTTTTGTTAAACAAGTCGATGTAGGAGACTGCAACTTGTAAGGCATGAATATACTTCATGAAACTATGGACCTGTTTAACTCAAAATACTTTTTTGCTAATTGAAAATGCCACCTCTAACTAAGACCCCCAAGTTTAAGCTATGAACCTGTTTAACCCAAGAAACTATGAACCAACTTAACCCAAAATACTTTTTAGCTAATTGAAATGCCACCTCTAACTAAAGCCCCTAAGTTTGAGTTATGAATATACTGCAAGAAACTATGAACCTGTTTTGATCCAAAATACCTTTTAGCTAACTGGAGATGCGACCTCTAACTAAAACCCCCAAGTCAAGTTGAATACTAGTAATTTAGTATTCTCTATCTTTCAAGGGTCATACAGTAAAACACTCAACTAACAAGAAAATGATTCATGCAAGGTGAATGAGGCAAAACAGTATCCAATTTTACAATCTTTTAAATTTCTTCATCTAGAAAAAAGATAATGTTGTTGGTCCACTGAACCCATTTGGTTTGTTTGGACACGCACCCATTATCCAACCTGCCAGCCCGCCCATTTTGCTACATATATCAAAAGTATGTAAATGGAGGTACAGATTGATACCTTATTTTGATCTTCAAGGTTAGCTTTGATTACCGAGTACATTGCAACACCAGCAATGGCGATTGCAGTACCAATTCCAGTTTGTGTCGAGATCCTATTACCTGCCATGGTATCATTCTCGAAAATATCAAAAAATGAGTTGAAAGTCAATGTTTTCATGTAAATTATGGATGTTTGTAATGTAGAATTACCGAACACAATGATGGAGAACCCAATCACGAAAACACGCTTCAAAACGTTTCCTACAGCGTGAGTAAGTGGAGCAACTCTCTCTAGAGTGTTGGTTGCAATCTTGAGAAACATGATTCATTAGAACCAACTAGATTGAATAAATAGAATCATGTTTTCATTAATGTATTAGATGTTTACCTGGTTGTATAGATGGTAAAACATCCCAATCCAAAACAAATCAGACACGAACTTAACCATGCCAACTTTAGCTATCGCGTCCCTAAATCCATATTGCATCAATTTGGGTCCTTCAATCTGAAAAAGAACAAGAAATCATAGGTTTAAACTCCCCTTTCCCAGAAAAATGGGCGGGTCAGGCTCAAGGGTGGTTCTCATTTCAAACGTGTTTTAGGCAATGCAAGTGCAATTCACTAGTCAAGCGAGTTGAGTAATTGAACGAACATGAATTTGATATAAAAAATGATAACTAGTTTACATGTCAAAACAGGTCAGACATGAAAACTGCTTCGTCCAAAAAGTTGAATTTCTTAAGAACAGTTGGTGCGTCGAATATGATTACAGATTAATACTAAAAATATAATTATTTGAATGAAATCGTTCAAGAGGTTGTATGAACGAGAACTACACCTAGGCCATTGGCCCGTTTCACTTTTTAGCTAGATTTCGATTTTTCGAATAAGAAAAGAAGAAAATAAATGTGATGAAGTTATCTTACAAGTATTGCAGGTGGGAGACAAAACAAGAGGGCGATTATCGATATGTAAGCATACACATTTGTGCTGTCCATACCTGTCTGTCAAATATCCAAAAAGACCCGTTTAAATTGTGTAAATTTAATACAGTATCACTGTTTATAATTGACAAAAGAAGATTGATATTACCATGGCTTTCTTAGAATAGATGCTTCTGTAAGTGAAAGAAATGTTAGAGATCATGGCACTTCCGAACCCAAGCCAGTTAAAAGAAAGTTCAGTTAATGAGGCCATTGATACACCTATTATGTATAACATTCACAAACCATTAAATTGAAAAATATGAGGATGTAAATTGACTATATTCAGCCTCTATTCATTATTCGATTCTATCAGGATACCCGTTTGAGGGAATATATGTGAAAAAAGACATATCTGAAGCTTTAACTGATAAAGTTATAATGACAAAATCTAGTTAACACAGATGTTACCATTGTTCGATTATGTGTTAATAAATTTTGTAAAGTCAAACTTCAATTTGGAACTGTAACCAACATACCTTTATACTATTATAGCAAACTTCAATATGAGGTTTATATTATTGAAAGCAGGTTAAATATAACATTTATACAATAATAAAATATACAAAATGGGTTAAATATCGTTAAACATATATACCAGAGACAAACAATATGCAAACTTCAAAATTATAAACCATAAGGTGTTGGCAAGTTGGTCCAAATTAATCTAATCCGTTTTGACCCACACATAGAATCTACCCGTTTGACCTATTACCTTACACGTGTGTTTTCCTACCTCTGCACAATATACTTTATAAACATGTGTGACTTTTTACAGTATACAAATATAACACAAAGAAAGAAATGATATGTTTGGAGATAACATTGATGATATCTAAATGTTTATAGAAAGAAGAGTTGGTTACCAAGAACAACAGGGGCCAATGACAACCATAATGGAAGGGGGATCTGGTGGCCTAAAACAAACTGAGAAGCTGCAGCACTAAAGAACGGCTCCAAAGCTGTTCACATCAACAAAAAATGGGCAAGTTCTATAAGAGTCATTTGACTAAGAGTGGATTCAAATTCACTGAATTTTTTTTACCTTTGATGGTATGTGTAAAAGACACAGCGACTGCAGCAAATGAAACATTAGACATGACATGTCCAAGAGCATGACAAGCAGCAACAGGAGTAAGCACTCCTAGTAGATCCCTGTTGATTGGCTGGAACATGTCAAAAGTAAGGGCTATAGAACAACTGCATTGTGCAAAATAGATTTTACGATGAAAATCTGAAAGAAACTCACTGCTCGTTTAGGGAGGCCAACAGACCAACTGATGAGACAGTAAGTAACACCAACAAGAAGATGCACAACCGAAACAAAGCTGAAATTTGAAACAAAATGTGAATCGTTTGATCTATTTTTTTGAACATCAAAAGGCTTTAGTTTCATTAAAGCTCAAATTCAACAAACTAAAATACAAACTGGTTTTGTCAAACAATATCACACAAAATCAACCTTCTGCCACAATGTTTGATTGTGGGCCACCAACAAGAGTAAATATTCAACCTTATGCCACTTAGTTTTAATATACTATTACTTTGAACACATACCCAAACTGAATCCTTTGATCGTGAGCATGTAATTACACATTATAAATTTAGAAGAAGTCGAACATGTGTGGTAGCACTTGGCAGTGTTTTCATTTTGACCCGTTTACTTAGTAATGGGTGAATGAAAGTTATATGTCATCTCTAACTAGTTAAACAGGTTAAGTAAAAAGTAAATTCTACGCTTCAAAGGAAACTGAGACAAATGCATCAAAAATTACCCAAATGTGTTTTTAATGCATATTAGATTATTATTGAGTTCAATAATCTGAATTTCTTAATCACATCTGATACACTTATTAATCATGAGAGGTTTTAGAGTTTGGAACTGACCCTGCCCGTTTTGACCAGGACCTCATTTTGAAATTTGACTTAACTGGAAAAGGGTAGATCATAGGTGAACTTACTAAGGATATGGGAAGTAATTGTAGACCTTTTTGTTGAGTATGTTGAATATAACATTCAAAAAATACCTGCATACACAAATTTCATAAAGAAAGTCAACTTCTATTAAAAAAAACTTAAGATTTTATACTATTATATTTCAAAAACTGATCAAACGCACCATCAATCAATCAATCACTCATTTTTAAAGAACTGCAATGATTTTCATATATAAAAATTTAAAAATTATTACATTATATTTATTATTTTACTTACCAAGTAAAGAAAAAGAAGCCAGTAACTAGAGCTGGAAATCTTTCAGCTAAGCTCTTGGGAGGCTCAGTTATTGTCAACCTGTTTGTTAAATTACAAATATACCATATGTTATAAGCTTCCACCAAATTCTGTTTAATATTTTGAAAGTTGAAGGATAGAAACAAACCCATCAGAAATTTCAATCTCCTGATCAGCATCATCTGCGGATGCTGCTGCAGCATTTACGACCGGAATTTCAGCAGAACCACAACGTCTCAACAGATGAGAAAATCTCAACCGTTTACCGGAGAATTCAACTTGTATCTTGTCTTGTGAGTTTCTAAGCGAAACGATATGTGTTTGACTTGCACGTAAAGCTAAAGACGGTGAAAATTTACTTGAAAATCTGCTTACATTTATCGGTTTTGCAGGGTGGAGAGATAAATGAGACATCAATGAAGCCATGATTATGTTAAACAAAATTTTAATACCAAAAGTTTGGTTAATGAAAACAGAAGATTAAAGGGGGTTTAGGAAAATGATTTGTTTATGAATAATTAATGGGACAAAAGAAGATGATTAGTTGTTTGATGTAACGATGGAAACAAGGTTTGTTATGGGAACTAATGGCGGATTACACAAAGGGATTGAGTTGTTATGTGTTGTTTGTATCAATGGAACAAAAGTTTGAATGAATGTAAGAAGAATGCTTTATAATGAGAGGGAGAACAAAAATTATGGAGGGTATTTGTTTGTAGTAAAAATATTTATTTTTAGATATAAATAAAGAAATAAATGTTGGATGATGGAAAGATGGCAGATTTCTTTTTTTAATATTATTTAGTCAACGAAGTTTGCAAATTATTATGAGGAATTGCAATACTTATATGATTTTGTTTAATGAAAAGAAATTTTTTCCCCCTGTAAATAAATTACTACCATCTATAATTACTTATAAAGCATGTCTTACTAAACTCTTAAATTTAATAATGATAAATTTGCCCCTCTAGCATCTCCCATCTAATACTACTTATTTCCTTATTTATATATAGAAAGTTTTAGTTTTAATACTAAATTTAAAGATTTTCAAATTCAACTTATGTAGATTTTATTTTATATTAATTTACCATTTTCATTATGAATTTACACTCTTCACCATCATATTTCGAATTATCAACTCTATATACGAGCACACTATCGTTATTAAATCATCTTCGTGGATAGTCCTTAAAGAATAGACATAATATACAAATATCGTATTCCGTTGCATAACGCGGGTATTATGCTAGTTTATTATTATATACGGAGTACATCATATAAATACTAAACCCAACTATGTTCTAGTGACGCTCGATGGCATTAAAATACAATGTTACACATAAACATCTTCAAGACAACTTAATGTTGATAAATTTAATACAGGTGGAAAAAGATATTTGAACAACACACCCTTATGTTGATAAATTTACATCGTTTAATGTCTTAAATAAGATAAATTATAGTTTATATAAGCACTTATTAAATAGTTACACATAAACATCTTCAAGACGACTTAATGGTAAGATACTCTAAAGGTCAATAGAATTCCAGGTCCAAACCTCACTTAGTAAACATTATATTTTGGAAGGGTCGTGCAAGAAGTCGAAAAAGGTTACGAGAATACAAGTTAAGCCGTATACATTTAAGTCTAAAGACCGGTCTAGGCTTTACCGAGTAGACAGAAGGCCCTAACATGAACCCCTCTCCGTTTACCCGTTTTGATGGTTCACACAATGTCTAACACACCGAAATAAAACACAACTAGTCATCCTACAACTTTCAATCACGTGTTGATGAATTTCGTAGATCTAACAAAATAACAAATAATTCTGGTTCTTCTAAACGGTATTAAATGAATTCATATGATTTAGATTCATATAATTGTATTTTTGTTTGATAGCCTCTAGTCCTGTACTCCGTAATAGTTGAAGAAAGTGGTATATTAAGAAACATGCTTTATACGTGTTTATTCTTTACGTATTTAGCTCTACATAGATTCATAAAAGGAATTTTATTTATATATTTTTAATTTTGTTCGCGTCTGTGTGATTTAATTAATTTCCCGAGACTTCTACTTGGCTGTTGCCAAAGAACAATAACATTCACTTAAATAAACGGAAAAGAAATTAATTGAATATTACATTCAATAAATTAAGCAATTAACAATATCCCTCCATTATTTAATTTAAGTTAATTATAATTGAATGGAAAACAATAATTAATAATGTTTGGTGAAAAGACCAAATTAAAGATGTTTTTATTTTTAGTTGATGTCATCTTGTAATTGTCTATAGCTTCGTCAATGACTCGGTTCCCACAGGCAACAACCTTTATTTTAGCACTTCATGTTTATACTTTGTTTATAGGGTTAAAACTATATATCCTCATTTACTATTACTTACGTGAGTAACCAAATCTTAGGTTTTATGCCAATGTTAATAACATGATAATTTAGTCACCATTTAATTATCACCATTGCTTACATGTCATTGACCTGTATATCTTTTAATGAAATAGGATGACAGAGCAGTGCGAATGCATTTAAACCATGTAACTATACATCTTTATAGAGAAGTAACTACGAATTATAAGTTGTGAAGTGTACATATTCACGGCTAAACATTAAGGGTGGCTTTGTTAAATAACTAGCCCGTGAAGTTTAATATCAATTTTAGTGACATAAATCACAAATCACAAATTATTAATTTCAAAGCAAATACGTACTCACCATTTCAAGTGAGAACTAAATTATGAAATATGCTTCTTTAGAAGTCAAGACTTCCACATGGTTTGCTTTGTATATTCTTCGTGCTAACCTGATGATCATCTTTTTGTCGCTCATTGTTAATCCCTCGAGTTCTCCCAATCCCCAACTTCGGCAAACCACGATTTAGCCCCTCAAGCAAAACACATGCTTTACACCATTTCTGAAAGTTTATATCAGATACAAACTTTGAAAAATATTCGTAAGAGCTGAGTTGGATTGACCCACTTACATGTTCCGTACATTTACGATAAATAAATATTGGTTTAACAATGATCAAAGCACACGGATAGAAGAATTTATTGACCCATTTGAACCGTATGAGGTAAGACATAACCCAAATCGACACAATTCTTATATAGTAAAACACTTTTCTCTGAAATACGTGTTTAGTCATATTGTTTGAAGATATCCATATGGAATATGAGTATAAATTCTTCAATGGGTACACAACAAACTTACTTGGCTAGAAATGTAGCCGCAACGTTGACAAGTTCCCTGCTCTGGCATTTTTGTAGAGGCTGCAATCCTAAAATCCTCGCCCGATTTTATGATGTCAAGTATGGCTCGGGGTCTATATCGGTAAACCATTCAGGTTAAACAAAAGTAATGTAAGTAAATAACTGAACGTCAAATATTATAGCTTTTTAGTTAGCAGAAGTAGCCTTCTGTAACCATAGTTGACACAATGAATAATTATTAGAGATGGACAAAAAGTATTCTGGATCAACAACCCGTTTCAATTCAAACCAAAAAAACTACTCCTCTTGACTAGTTCCAACCCCGCCAGACCTGCCCATATTGCCACCCACAAAAGTTATATTTAGGTTCTTCTCCAAAGGGATAAATATACACTTTTTTTATGTATCTTCACAACAACGTTGATTTGTTTGCCCAAGTATATGAAATAAGAAAAGATGCACAATCAAGAAACAACCTTATTCTCTCAAGATCTTTGATGAACTCCCGAGCAAACCCACGATAAGCATTTGGTGAATAGATACCTGCATTTATCAAACAAAGTTCTTAAGAATAATAAAAGAAAAATATGAAATTTGTAAGTTTTTCATTTTTGATAAATCAATTTTCCCATTGAAATATGTTGTAATGAAAATTAAATATTCAAAAACAAAAGCTGTTGCAACTTTATAGACAGATAAATTATCAAATTACTTGGGGTCGTATACAAATGGATAACAAACTTACACTCAGTTGAAAAGTAGTCCAGTTTCTTAAAGTATGCATACGTAACAAATAGTTAAGGAATCGCAACAACAATCGATAAATGCTTAAGAATACTTATTACCAAAAAAAAATAAACAAATATTTGATAAAGATAAAGGATATATAACAATTTCCTTCTCGTATGTGTATTTAAATGGCTTGCATCTAGGAATCGGTCCATCTTCACCGGTAATTATAGATGTGCATCTGCTTAATCTATCATTATAACCACAAGTAAATAATCACATGGAGATATAATTATTACAGGAGAATAAAATGAAACAAAATCTATAATAGGTTACCTAGCAATGTCACCTCTCAAAATATTCAAAAGAACCGTCTCAGCAATATCATCAGCATTATGCCCGGTAGCTAGTTTGTCCACTTTTAACAATGCAGCACCACGATCAAGAGCCTGAATAAAATATTACAATCACTTAACGTATCCGCATTGAAAGTGGTGCTGGCAATATGGACGGGTTGAAAGGACTGAGCAACAGATCAAAACGAATACTTATTCATTGGGCCAAGTTGGGCTGACCCGTTAGACTGCTTATCCATAAAGTTTATACTCTTAACTCTTAAGGTATCTCACAAACAATAACATATATCATATTTACATCAATATAAACCTGTTAGAAATGACATGTAACCCAAATCACCCATCTATAATCAAATGGGTTAAACTTGCTTACTTGCCTCCTCAAGAAAGGCTTCAATATACATTTGATTTCTAAACATGTCAATCTAATTCGAAACCAATTGTGCCTAGCTGATGAACTGGTTATGCAGCTTATATCTCATATACTGTACAACGGAGTACTACAAATTGCTAACCTGTCGACGAAAAACACCACAAAATGTGCAATTATTTTTAAGACCGATCATCTTCACAATCTCATCCATTGTCCATC
This sequence comes from Pseudognaphalium luteoalbum, assembly GCA_963422505.1. Lineage (NCBI taxonomy): Eukaryota > Viridiplantae > Streptophyta > Magnoliopsida > Asterales > Asteraceae > Pseudognaphalium > Pseudognaphalium luteoalbum. Next base: position 21,780,718 of record OY730195.1, on the reverse strand, counting down.
CATACAGATCCTTATATGAAACGACTTTGAGTGGCAGCCCGTACTGTAAATCATAAATTAAAAGTATACAAAAAATTTCAATCTAAAAATTGAAATCGAGAAAACTACAATGCTGTGGTAGTATTTCGAATCATATCTGCTTTGAAGATAAAAGTGGCCTTTTCTTACCTGAACTTCATTTCTTTTAACAGTTTCGAGTGAGTCATCCCTGTAGCCTGTAATCCCTTCATCGACTGACAAGAGGAAAAGATCCAGGCCATAGTTATGCCGTTTGTTTAATTCTGACATTACATAAGCAAGAACTGTCGAATCTGCATACAAATCCAAATACAAATTACTATAGTATCAACTAAATACTTCCACAATGTAACCAAACAAGTTACAAAGATATTGTTCCCAACAAAAATAAAGCACGTTTCCGACAAATAGATACGTTTTGCAATTAAAAAATCTACCTTTACCGCCAGAAGCTCCTATAGCAATACGCTCCCCTGGCTTAAAAAGGTTGTTGTCCACAACTACCCTATGTATCTCTTCTTCAAATACCACATAGAAACACTCCCTGCATATCTAAATACCCAATGAAAATTTAGCTATTTTTAACAGCTCTTATGTTTGTAAAATATATACAGTTCTGTCGTAAATAAAAATAAAAATAATAATAAAAAAACAATAAGCAAATAAGCATTTAATTTAACACCGTATCACAGAAGTATATATATGAATATGAATACGAATGAATTACAGAATTAGGGTTTTACTTGCTGAAGGGTTTTAGGTCGTTTGAGCGCAGGTCGTCGTAGGTTACAGATGCAACACATCCTGCTTTTAGTCTTCTCTCCGCCTTCCATTGATTCTGAGCACCAGAAAACCGATCTTCTTTTCAAAGGGACCAAAATGATAATAATAATTAAAAAAAAAAAGAATAATTAATAATGCTACTGTTTGCTTATGTGTTAGTATTTTGATTACTGGCATCTAACTCTAACAAATGAATTCAAAGAGGAGAGCAGAAAACATACGGTTCTTTCGAGATTAGTTGGCCGGAGATGGCGTGGTTGGGCCGGCGGCGAGTGCAGCTGGAAGGGGTGACCGGTGAGCACCGTCGGTCAGTCAAAGTGGCTGGGAATTTGGGCCTTTGGGGGTAAACTGGTAATGATTAGAAGTTACTAAGAGGGTAAAAATGGCATTGCATATCAACGTAATAATGCCCAAACATATTTAAATTGGGCCATGGCCCAATTATGACATCTTGGTTTGTTTTTAGGGCTTATTTCTTTTTGCTAACCCAACCCAGTTAGCAACTGCAAAACCCAATGATTGGATTCACGTAGCATGCCGAATCTATAATATTTTGGGCTACGAGACTTGATACACACCAAGTCGTAATACTTATTTGAAATTACATGAAGAAAATTCCAGATAAACATCAAAAACTGAATGTTATCCTACGTCTGTCGAAGACACTAAATTAGTTCAAACCGTTAAATACCAACAAAATTGACTAGTCATGTTACTAAAGTATGTAACTAAAAACAATATCAAATCACGGTTACGTTTTTATTGTTTTCAAAGAGAGAGAGAAAAATTGTCTTAATGGAACAAAATAGATCTTAATCTTAAAAATCCTTATAAAACATTTCTTATCTACACCTTTAAATCTTACAAGTGTCATACCGGAAATGTCTATTCTACCATTTATCAAGTCACTATATATGGCGATTCTATAAATTTACTACTCAATCAATTTAATTAAGATGAAAATTATTTATGTGATTTCCTATAAATATACCAATTATTATTATACTATTAAGTCCAACAAATTTATATAGATTATTAAGAAAACCTACCATAAAGAAAAAATAATTAATTTTATCATATCATGTGTTGATCAGTGTATATGATAAATAAATATGGATGATTACATCTGATCTATCTATATATAATAAAACTTAAGTTTCAAAAGTCTCTACATTATAAAAGCTTTTAATATTTTGTTTACTTTCCATCATATTAAAACCCTTATCGACTATTACGACTATCATCGATTTATCGATATCGTCTACAACAAAATGTCATATCTCGCTGGTTTTATACTAGTTTATACAAAATGGGTAAACGGAGAAGGTTTTTACTCTTCGAGTTAATCGGAAAGGGTGAACATGTTTACTTTGATGTATGTAGTATAATCGGGTTATCTTGTGACTGTTTCCTACCCTTTCCATGGCTACACCAAGATATGGTGCTAGTGATTTTATACAAATAAGAGTAGAAATTATAAATTAACAATGTTCTCACCTTTTATACCGAAGTAAATAATACCCATTTTATTACCTAAGTGCTAAATAAAAGCGTAAAGTAAATCTAAACATGTAGACCCTAAAATACGTATACAGCCTAAAAGTGTCTTCCTTTCAAAAAATTCTTAAAAACCCAAAGACCATATTCGACTATCACAAATTCACAATTATACTTCTTCAAATAATCCTATTAGAACTCTGTCCTCAAACAAGAGAACTCCCTTCATATCTTCCTTCATATTATCCTCCTACTTTGTACAAAATTATATCAAATCATTTTATCGTAAGAATAATTAATCAAAATATCTTTTTTGATTGTAACATTAATTTTACATCCTTATTAAGGGTTTGGATTTTTTCACATTTTTAGAACATTAATGATCAGAATAATACTCCTGTATTCAATAAAATAGACTAAACTACCCTTAGTTAACTTTATAAACAAGCTATAACATTAATTAGATTTACTTCATAAATAAACAAGTATATATTATAAATAACTAAAACCTATAAATAAATTGAATCATGAATAACAAAAATTAAAATTTACATATCCATTTAAATGTTAAAAATAAGAATTTTATAACAACATATAACGTAATCTACTTTATAAATACATATATTACGATATTAAACGGAATAATTACCCCACTACTATGTGCGGGTATTCATAGTTTTGATATATAGAAGTTTTAAGCGCTTACATTTCAATATAAAAAAAATTGTATCGCATTAACTTCAATAACATTTATGATTATTGTCATTGTCATTAAGGCATCATGTATGATTTTATTATTACTTTGAAAGAGTAAAAGGTAAAAACCTTCTCCGTTTAGCCGTTTACTCATTTTATATATATATATATATATATATATATATATATATATATATATATATATATATTTATATATATATATATATATATATTTTGTTCCACTAAGACGATTTTATCTATTAAAAACGTAATTTGTTATAATATTGTTTTTAGCTACATACTTTAGTAATATGAATACTAAATATTGTCGGTAATTAAAGGTTTGAACTAATTTAGTGCCTTCTAAAGATGTAGGATAACATTCAGTACGTTTTTGATGTTTCTGGATTTTTCTTGGTGTAATTTCAAATAAGTATTGTGATCCAATTTTAGAAATTAAGAGTCGAGATATAACACCTCATGATATAATAAGTTTGTATTAGAATGAAAAAGATTCACCCCAACATATATGAAGTATTAGGAATTAAGATAATATTAAAGCGTTATACAACCAAGAGTTTCGTCGAAGAAGAAGTATTGAACAACTTTTTTTTTCCGCTTGAATATAGTAGCATTAATTAATAACAAATTGAGGGCTCTAAGTATTTGGAGGCCTTTTCGCAATATATTGCACCACTTGCACACCCTTATGAACGGTTAAGCTGATTTCTGCTGCAATATATTCAAGTTTTCATTTTGTTACGGTCGTATACCAAAAAAAAAAATATATCTATGAAGTTAACATGCATTAACATTAACATAAATATATGGTGCTAACCTCTGGTTCAGCTGACTTTGCCTCTTCACCTTTGGGGTTTTCCTCTCCTGTAATAAAGCACATACATAGCAATTCGATTATCAAATCTATTTTATATATTATATATATACAAGATACTGTAATCTGTCTACTCGAAATTAGCACGATTTGGGAATGTGGGAGTATAATACATCTATAGGTACTTAAACATGCACTATAATTTGAAAACAACATTGAAGTGTTTTCCGCTTAAGCATTAAAATTTGGCTATACAATACCTCCATCCTCGGGCAAATCAGAAGTCCAGAGAGTGAGATTATCTCTCAACAGCTGCATGATCAAGGTGCTATCTTTGTACGATTCTTCACTTAAGGTGTCCAGCTCAGCAATCGCCTCATCAAACGCTTGTTTAGCCAAATGGCAGGCCCTGTAATTTGATTGTTATAGAACATACTTTATTAGTCCGTATTATTAACAGTCCATGTGCATGCAAGTCTTGATTAAGAAGGAAAAAAGATTGTAGGATTTACTTCTCAGGAGAATTCATAATTTCATAGTAGAACACTGAGAAATTGAGTGCCAGGCCTAGACGGATTGGGTGGGTTGAAGGGAGTTCTGTATTTGCAGAAGCACAAGCAGCCTACAATGGAAAGATAATAACTAAAATGCTAAGTAAAACATATTAGCCACTAAGAAAAGGTAATTAATTTCTTCCATTTTGATAGCTTATAGATAAATACTGCTATTGAAAGAAAAAAATGTTACTTGTCCATCCTGATAGAATACATATATATAGATATTGTTAATAAGGAAAATACATACCTCATATCCCTTCTGGGATTGATCTGCAGCTTCCTTTCGTTCCTCGTCTGTCTTAAACTCAGCAAGATATCGGAAGTAGTCACCTTTCCTATTTCATGGTATAAGAAAAACTTTTTTGAGAAACAAAAGTTAAAACAAGGCATAACTCGTAAAGTTCAAAAGAATATACAAGGTAGCAAGTAAAGAGGCAATGTGAGATTCAATGCTAAATCATGAGACCATAAGTGTAAGCCTGTACATCATCTTCCATGCATTGAGGATGGTATAGAATCATACTGATGTATATAGTTTCTTACATCAAAGATCTTATATAATGAATGAAAAATGAGCTTAAAAGATCTGAATTTTATAATGGACTGGAAGATACGGACATACTAAGTTAATATCAACAAGTTAATCTAATGAAAAACTAAAGAGGGAAATACAATATCAGAAAGTCTCAGAAAAACAAAGTATATGCAAAGAAGACTCACATTTTGTAGTAGAAAACAGTAGCTTCTCCTGAGCCTGAAGATGGTATCAGATGCTTCTCTATGATCTCAAGAATGTCATTGCAAATCTTGGCAAGCTCATCCTCAACCTTCTTGCGATAGCCCTTGATCAGATTGACATAACTCTCATTTCCTTTTGATTCCTCTTTTTGTTCAATTGATGACATGATACGCCAAGAGGCCCTTCGTGCTCCAATCACATTCTTGTATCCAACTGAAAGCAGGTTGCGCTCTTCAACAGTAAGTTCAACATTAAGTTTGGCAACATTCTTCATACTCTCAACCATTTCTGCAATATCAGGTGAATCATAAACATGATATATTATATCATCACTATACACATTTAGAATTTGAAGCCAGAATATTCAACTTGTAAACTGATGTTTCTTTTCCGAAGTTATCACTCAAAATACTGATGGGTAAACAAGTTTTGGCAGACGACTTAACAATCAACCATATAATGAGATGATAAAGAGATAATTCACATTACCTAAACATATGAACCTGAATATATATCTATCATTCTTTCAAGTTTCAGCCATTAGGAGCTTTCTTGAAAACTCAATAAGATAATAGTACAAACTAAAACAGATGTATCTTCAGCTGAACATTATACCAGCAGGCGCCAGCATACGAGTTATATATATACTCTCATGTAAAAAAATTATTATTATCATGTTGCAGATGCTTAAGCTATTCAATGAAAATCTAAATGACTTCAGCATATAACCTTCTATAATCACATCTATCCAAATTCAAACTTTTTCGGGGAATAAAAGACATTGTGTAATGTATATAACTTTTTTGTATTCCCCTGTTCTTCGGATACAATTCGATCCTTCTACGGCCAAATCTCAATTAATACATACATAATTCATGTATCTAATAAATGAATTTATTCAGTGAGCTATATATAGAATTTTTAATATTTTCAACTACGTAGACGGTAGATTCGATAAATCAATAAAGAATAAGTATACTGTCATGATGTATACATACATACATACATACAGAATCAATGCATCAAATCAAAAAAATAAAAATTCAGAGAGCTATAGCATTTAGTAAACAGTACAACCGACTACGTAAATTAGATGAACCAGATAAAAAATGAATCAATCATCCTGATATATACATACAAATATTATGTATCAAATCGAAACAAACATATACGCACATGCATTGACCAATTTTACGTCCAACTCGATTTTACAGATCAGAGAGCCCTAAATCGAACACTGTATTCGAACCGAAACTGAAATAACGACCGCTCTAGCAACTATAGATACACATTACACAATTGCATATAAAAAATAGCAACAAAAAAAAACAGTTACGAAATATGGTGAAATGATGTTTATACCGTCGTAACGTTCGGCTTGTTCGGCGAGTTTAGCCAAATATACATGATTCTCCCTCTCCTTTTCGTTCGACATTGTGATTGATTAATTAACGGAATTGAATCGATCGATCGATTTAGTGAAATTGAATTGTGAGCAAAAAAATATGCAGTTTGTGATTACGGGGAAAGATTAAAAAGGGGTGAGAAATGGAAGGGGAGGGTTTATATAGGGTGGTTAAACATCGAGCAAGTTAGGGAAAGGCTAGACTAAATCTGGACCGTTGGATTGAAATTTCGAAAAATTAGGCAAAATTGCGCGCACTTCGTATGTATATTTTATTATTATTTTTTGTTGGGTTTTTATAAAAAAAATAAATATATATCAGTATATGATATGATTCAACTATCCATCAACCAAAAAACGTACCGACTACCGAGTAGTAGAGCATAAATTTAAATCAGGTTTTTTATTAATTTATATGAAATACGGAGTATGATTTTTCTCATAATTATATCATGTATTAAATTAGATGCTTTCTAAAATAAATGATAAGAAAAATTATTTATGAAACTAAGATTGCTGTTGGATTTAAATGAAGGATTGATTTAGTGTACAATAAAATATTGAGTTGTAATTTAAAATTGAATTTTTCTAGCGACGGCCTTTAGGGTTGTGTTTAAGTTATCCGAACACGCATTGTTTTGTTGTACTATGAAACTAACCACCTCACTAACCTTTTAGACCATCCGCAATCGTAACACCATAACGTCCATTATTCAGTCGAGACATTAGCATAACACCACAACATCATTTCAACACACACAATCATAACACCAGAACGCCTTTTTTCCCCTGAACCCCACTTTTTCCACCTAATATTCATTTATTTAACAATACAAATATAACTAAATTAAACACAATACATTTCAATAATTAAAACACAATACATTTCAATAATTAAAATACAATACGCTATTAAATTATAAAGAGTATGAAAATTTAAATTTGCGATTACGCCCTACAAATAAAAACGTTACAATCCTAAAATTAGAAAACGTTATAATCCTAAAAATAAAAATACAATAAATTAAAGTACGCGATCAAGTCCTAATAACATTAGATTCCATATGGTGGCATTTGTGGTGGATGGCGGATCGGTTGAGGGTTATTCGGACCGGGGGCGTTTGGGGTTCCGAATAATATTAGATTCGTGTATGATAGAAAATCCGAATTTGGGTTTTGATTTGGGTTGGGGTTAAGGTTTGAATTAGGATTATCTATAGTAAAAAATGGAGATGTTTTAATTGGATTGGTGATTTTTTTGAGTGAAAGTGAAAATGTTTTTGGGTTTGTTTTTGAAGGAATATGGGTAGTATATGTGTGTATATATAGTGGATGTAGTAGTTGAAAAAAGAAAAAAAATATATTTTTTTTCTAACCGTTGCACACCAACGGATATGTTCCATTTTTAATTTTGTTTTTTGTTGAATGCATGATGCCATGTGACCGTTGGTTTGTATGTATAAAAAAAATATTTTACAAAATTCGAAATCAGGCCAAAAAGGAACAAGAAACCATTTAAATATTGAAGTGGGTCCCACCGTTGCATCGTTCTCGCCCCGTGCTTCCTTCACGAACGCCTCGAGAACGCTCCCCAGAACGCCCCGTTGCGGCGTTCTGGGCGTTGTGAGACTCAAAACACCCCACCATCTTTGCGTTGCGGGTGGTCTTAATAACCACCCCACTAATTTTAATGTAGCATTATTTATGCATTTATATTTATTTAAACATAGCCTAAGAGATATATTTTGAACAATCCTTTATATTTTATCTACTTAAGATTGGTAGGCTGCACATAATACTATCTGTTAACACTTAACAGACCGATGCTATCTCCCTACAATGTTTGGTTATTTGTTACTCCATACTTACTTAAATGTCGTTTTAGTTCACATAGTATCTACCAAACATTTTGTTAATAATGGAATTTACTAACTTATGTCGTGAGGACAGAAGTTATTGAGGAGTGATTTATACATCATAAAGAATTTCTTGCGGTTTATATATATCATAAAATACACTTAGTAGTGTACAAAAAAATTCAGTGGTGTAAGAATCGTCCAAGGACAATGGCGTAAGGCAAGCCTTTACTTTGGCAAAAAAAGAATTTATTAAACTCTGAAAATTGAAGATTACATAACATGAGATTGTTAAACATTCAAACATTTTTACTCCTAACTAAGCCTAAACTATTGAGGAATATGGAGTATAATCAATAACAACTTCTTTCATTCATAAAGAACCACTAAAAAGATTTGCTAAGCGACCGAGATCAATTCACATTGCTTGAACGTATTTGAATTTGGATGTTTTCTTCACTTGATTGCATAAAGCCATTAACCTAATGATGCATTAATAGATGTGCTCATTATGCAATTCTTTTTGTTCACTTCGAGGATATCAATTAGTCGATTCATATGTTTGATGAAGTTGTCCCAAGAATTGTTCTCATTTGGTGTATCTTCATGTAACATTATTCCGATTGAGGCTCCTAAATTTGCCAAGTCGTAATGAATGTTGTTATCATCGAGTTCTTCCGTCCAATCTCTAATCGATGTGACTTTCACTTTTCTTTTATTTCCCTTGTTTTTAGCTTTGTTCTTTTTACCCACATTAGCTTTAAGCTCTTCTAAATTTCTGTTATTAATCTTCGTTCCCTTTTGACTGTTTTCAATTGCTTTGTAACAAAGGCTTTTAGTTATACCCATGAATGACACCAAATACAAAAGGAAATGGCATAGTTAATTATACGCATTTTTTGATTTGTGTTGACAATTTTAGTGGATTAAACGAAGTTTAACATGTACAACACATGTTAGACAACCCCATTAATATATCTCTATATATATGTGCTTGTATTGATGATAACAATAAAGAGTTGTAAGATGTTCACACAACTAGTACACAAGTAATGCCACCCTGAAGAAATCGTCGACATACAACAAACTAAAGATATAAAGATCCCGTTATTATTATCTATTTCACACAGCAGGTAACTAAAGACACCTATTTTTCTTGACATATGATGTTTGGTACAAAATGTAGTTCAGTTACAAAAAATGAACAAAAAAAGGATTACAAAGAAGACGAAAACATATAGTAACAAATTGCTGCAATTCCTTTGGAATAATTGAATAAGAACTCAAACTACGCGGTAACAAAACTTTCTCTAATCTACAACTTGAAAATGCTCGCGTTTCTTTGTACCTTGAACTCCATGTTATCCACTAATACACAGTGCTCAGATATCAAGTCAGGACTCTGGAGCTTTTCATATATGTGTGTATGCATGCCTGTATGTGTATAGAAGAGATACTATAGTAGTTACAGGGTTTTGAGGAATAGGCTGGTGAGACCTTAGATTCATTTTCTTACAAATGGTTTTTGGCAGACAAGAAGCCGTTGGTCACTGCCATTTTCTAGATCAATTACTCTAGCTTCCCATCGTATTTGAGTAGCAATCATTCGTGCCGTCTCTATAGGCCCTAACTTATCTGAAAGAACAACCCAACCCTGAAAAAACAAATTTTGAGTCATGTTTCAATGAATTGCATGATATAACGCATGGATGCGACGGGAACTGTGTTTCAAAATTGGCAATTTTAAGCCATTACGAATGAAAGACTCAACGTGGGTTACGTCTCATCTCTAACGGGCCAAACGATAAAAAAGGTTCTCCAGCATAACTTTTATGCTAGAAGCTTCCTATATTTCTTGATTAAAAGAATTGATTAGTATTGTAAAAAGATGGAATTAGATGTACATTTTTTATACATTAACTATTTAAGGATTAATGTCCAAAAATAGAGTAGATAATTGAAGTTATGGGATATAATATAAAAGATACCTCAGGGCGTAGAATACGATCCATCTCCAATAGCAAGTTTTTCATGCTGCAGCCCTCTGTGATAAGGTTTGAGAGGAGCCCATTTGCATGAACCATGTCATATGTCCGTGGATAAGTGGGAAACGGTTCACACCTATGTTCCAATACAAAAACTATAGTGAATTAATTAATTCATACCCTTTCGTCATATTGAATTACAATCTCCATTTTTAGATGTCAAGACAAAAATGAACAATCTTTAAACAAAAACAATTTATTTATTTTTAATAACAGCCAATTTGCATATAGTCACCATTACAACTTACTCCAGTATACCATCTTAAGTTTGTTCAATAAATATATCTTCATTTTTATCCCTATCGGAGCAGTTACATAAATAAAATAAAACATTATCATAGAAGTTTGTGACCCGTCAAAAGCTAAACTTCATCCATGCTAACAAGTTACAACGGGATTCAAAGAATCAGATTGATGTTGTTTGTGTAATCATATTTAATGCACTGATTATTCACAAACAAAATAAAAATGGGCAAAAGTGTTTGCAGGTAACCCAAAAAGTTTTACCCATTACCTAACCAAGTAACCAGCCCCCTATGACCTGTACTGTTGCAACAGCTAAGGTTCTGTAACAGATTACAATACATCAAGTAATAATCCTTACCAGTCATGCAAAACACCAGCAAAACCCTGATCAAGTATGAACGGGAGTGTATTACGAGTCCCGAGAGGAACCACATTCATCACCCACACTGCCTTTCCTGCTTCTAAAAATGCGGAATTTAAGCCCCCGTAACGTGCATTCATGTCCATCACATTCCGTATCATATTATATGGAGGTAACGGATCTTCTTCCCCGGGCCTTTTGGGATGATCAGAAAAAATCAAGGGCGTAAGCAAAGACCAATAATTTCTCAAAGCTAACCGTGAAGACTCAAGGTCCTCATAGAATTCATCCTGCTGAATATCTGTATGAATAAACATATATCAGTTGGTCGATATCTTAAGGATGCTAAAGATTCATTAATTATGTGCAGGTGTTATCAACAGTCAAGTTATATATACAAATTCAATTTTATCCTACATCCATAAATAAATGCACCATCAGTAGGCATATAGTTAAATGACAGAGCTTCACCTAAAGATGGAAATTTTCACCCATTAACCTAGAAATGGGTTGATTTATTATATATTTATATATCATACCTCTAACAGATCAAATGGGTTGACTCAAAAGTGATGCCAAGCTTTTTAAAATTCTAGTTAAATTGCTTCATTTAGAATATTATATTGGTATTAACACTATAGTTTTTGTTATCATATTCAATACATTAAAAAGGGTATTGCGGGTCAACCCAGCTGACCTGTTTTGACCCCCATTGAACATTACCGTTTCTACCCATTACCCAACTTCCTCTACCCGCTCATTTTCTACCTCAAGTTTCATGCCAAGTCATATATCTAAAGTGCCCCTTAACTAAACAAAATAATAGAAGCTTGTGGACTGAAAGTACTGTCTCAATAATATACTGCAATGAGTACTGAAAAGGAGATAATAAGTAATATAGGAATGGATGTTTGTCAATAATGGAAACTTTTGCATTTATTTTGGAATGGGGACAAAAACAACATGCATGAGAACAATACTAACCATGAAATTCCAGCTCAGAAGGGCTTATGTGAAAACTGGAAGACCTGTTCTGAATGGGGACCCAACGTCTGCTAGCAGTTCCTTCTATACAAGATACAAGTGGCTGATAATATGACTGAATATCTTCATGTGCTCCTCCACACAGTGGAATCACACCCTTGCTGCAATTTAAAACCAAATAGTTATTACTTACATGTTCATTGATCTTTACTACGAATCTAGAAGGAGATAATCATTAAGAATTAAATGATGATTATTCAGACCTCTATAGATTATGATGGAACTCTTAAACTAGTCATTTTGATAAGTAATTTATCATAACAGATATGGTATGAAATTTGTAATTCCCATACATTTACATAAACTAAAAACAATGCTATTGTAGACATATAAAATGCAAACCAAGACACATGTTATGCACTAATATGCAACTAGCCTCACCCAGATGAGTAGCATTGAGGATCAGTAGTTTTCTGCCATACGAAAGTTTCTTCTTGTTGAGCTATTAGCGTCCAGCAGATCTTCAGAGTAAACTCTTCAATAGGGCTGGCCATGCTTCCCTGCTTTGTACTTAATGAACCTCCATGTAAAACAAAGTAACCTCCAGGCTTCAGAATCCTATCAGCTTCAATAAGAAACATTCCATCTGTTTCATGAAAATATCATTAGAGACGGATGAAAGCAAAAAAATAAAAAAAATAATAAGATCAATGAACATGTAAGTAATATTAATTTGGTTCTAAATTGCAGCAAGAAGGGTGTGATTCCACCATCTGAAGGAGCACATGAAGGTATTTAGTCATATTATAAACCAATAAGTAACACTAGTTAATATATTATAATTAAAAAAAATTTAACAGCTAATTTTCATAGTTTTTGGAGGTATCAGGAAGTGCAATAAAAAACTGCATAACTAGAATTTGATGAATTGATGGTCGGATGTTTGAGTGTTCAACGGTTAACCAACACCAAGGTGGGCTAGTGGTAAGGAATCCTGATGTCCTCGCAAGAGGTCTCAAGGAAAAACCTCATCCGTTTACCCATTTTAGATATTTGAGTGTTTGTTAAATCCTGATTATTTGAGAAACTGCAAATTGAAAAAGACCAGAAAGGACAGTTATGTTGAAGGAAAAGAGACTTTTTGTGAAATGAGCATAAATTTTCCTTGAGTAATGTTAAAAAAATGTATAAACAACTTATTCCAGTCTACCCTCAGAGAATTAGATTTTTTCGAAGTACCTTAGAACAATCAATCAAATATTATATGATACAGGTGGAGGCTAGTCTATAGAATATATGTCAATGTTTAGAATATATTAAAAAAAACAGTTCAACTACCTTTTTTGTCCCATAAGATACCACATTGTGCACAGTGAACCATGTCATACGACAATGACGGAAATGGAAGTTTTCTTGAAATGAAGTTGCCAATAATTGCTGGAAGACCTCTTTCAAGGGATAACTGAACTTGACTACCCGTTAACTCATATGCAGCCATACATACAGCCATTAGTTTCAGAGACAGCAAATGAGCCCCAAAGCTACCAAACCCACAACCAATATCAAGCACCGTATGTACCTGTATAAATAGAAAGTGAATTAAAGACAATGTGTAAATGAACAATTGAAGTATTCATATCGGTACTTACACCAGCTTGAAGAAATTCAGCATCACTACCCAATCCTATCATCTCTGCAACTTGGTGGGAGTATTCTTTAACACCATCAAAAAGTAACCCGTCATCTGAGTGAAATGAAATTTGATTCTCTTCCAATAGCATTAACCTAAATGACGTTTAAGGGGAAGTACAGATAAAATGCGCATATCAGATAACATAAACATAAAGAAAAACACCTTCATCCGGAAATAAACGAATTACCTTTTTGTCATACTTCCAGAGGAAAGAAATTGGTCTTTGCTAATCTTGACATTTGCATTCCATATTACATCTCTGCCAACAGGCCAACTCAGAGGAGTTTTATAATCTCTTGGAGGGCGAACCAAACATTCTTCTTGGTCACGTGATAAAAGTTCACAATGCCGATCAAACTCCTCGCCATCTTTAAACCCCGTTAACAGATTCGCAGACACATTATAGCAAGGCACATAATGTTCTCTTTCTCTCCCACAAAGACTAAACTCCTTCAAACTACCATCTCCAGAAGATAAATTCGTTAACTCCAAATAATCACTTGCTGTTTGCTCCTTTAACCTTCTATAGTTTGTATAAACGTCCGATTTTATACTAACAGTGACAGACTCAAATGTGGTAAAAGAAGACGAACGTAACAAAACTACAAGTGCAAGAACACTAACAAAACACAGAAGCAACCAACTCCATGGCGGTCTAGGACCGAAAATTAAGGAAAGCTTATGAAACAACACCGGTCTTCTCATATCTAAACCGCACAAACTACTTCCACCTATAGGTTTAAACTTAATATGTCAACTGGATTACTACAATATCTATACTTTAATGACATATATCATCACAATGACGTCATCAGAGACATCAAGCTACCACAATTGCCATAGATCAGGCAAATAAATGAACAATCACACTCATATTTCTAAATCTAGATACAATATATTTCCAATTATAGTAATCTAAAAATGTCAGCAACAAAATCTTCAGATCAACCTGTAAATATCATCAGAATGCACAAATTAAAACTTGAATTCACGCATAAATGCACAATTTGCATCAAATTCATCACGGATCTGATCCGTACAACAAATCAAAACTCGCTGAATTGATCACAATTCAGTTGAATATAAATCATAAAATAACTATAACAGTTAGGGTTTGAGTGAATTACCAGCTCGTTGAGTGTAGATTGAGCTCAAATCATACAGCTCTAATTCGCAATTGACAACAAAAAAGGTGAGTAACAGCAGTTAATTTGATATTTATTATTTATAGTAGTAATGTGAGAAGAAATTGTGATTTAATGTTCAGTACAGAATACAGATAGATACAAAGGGGATACAGATTAAAAACAAAAAGATAAATTTTGAGTAATATACTAATGGTGGATTATTAAATTAAAAAAAATATAATATGAAAAAGACAATAATATATAATATAAAAATTAAATAATAATAGTAATGATATGAAAGTGTTTGGGGAATAATTGTGGTGCATGACTGACCGCCTTTGCACTTTTCCTCTATGGTGGTATTTTATTTGGTAGCTACTATTTTATTGTTAGGGTATTTTCGGTCCATTCGTAATAAGAAAGTATAAATTTTTAATAAAATTTGCATATTTTGTTGAATTTACTATTTGTGCTACGGATTTAAAAAGTTGAGACACACGTGTTAAATGTCATGTCAAAATTCTGAATCCGTCACTTGCTAAAGTTATAGAGTATGGTTTAAGTTTGAAATTGTGATTAGAGCTAAAATTGAAGATTTCTTTTCTATCTACTTAAAAAACTTCGATACAAAAAAATTCTCGGGGATTTAGTTTTCAATAATCTCGAATATTTTTATCGAGTTCAATAGAAATTAGAAGCTCTTAATCCCATAGAATTCTTATACCAAACATAATTGTGGTGAAAATATTTAAAGAAACAAAACTAAAAAAGAACACACTAATTTTGTAACGATGACATAGCTATCAGCACTAATTATATCATAGGTAAATATGCATCATATATTCCAATGATAATCACGAACTAATTTTGTTAGTTTCGTGAACGTGACAATATGTATAATGTCAGCTTCGATAGATACCGATGATCGTGATATAAGTTACTAAATTATTTTTCCTTGATTTTTTTCGATAGGTTTCTTTTGATATATCTTAAATAAAATAAAATAATTTATTATGGTAAAGACCGCTAACAGATTTTGTGTATATATTATAGTAACGTTTTCGGCCTTGTTAAACACAGCCTGGAAAAATTCGTATCTTTTAGGATGTATATGTGTCGTCTTAATACGAGTGATAGAAAAATCAACACACATTATAATTAAAAATTATATTATTTCTTTTCCACTTTCTCTAACAAGTATGTGAATATTCATTTTTTAACTACCTTTTCTATGAATTCACCACTCGCTTTCATTCGGATAGGGCTAACAAGAAAGTCAGAGCAATCTCCTCGATCGGGATCTACATGCGCACTATTCATTGATTCCACTACATTGTCGTTATAACTACTTGTACACCTTTCATTTATACCAACGTACTTTACATAGTCTATGACATATGTACGTTTGTTAACTAGTTTGTTAACTAGTTTGTTAACTAATTGAAATATAATCGTGTAAGGCTATGCAACATAAAAGGAAAAGGGGTTCAAGTGAGGCTATTATCGACACATACTATCATCAACTATGTCCATGTTAAGATTGATTCTACACTGTTAAAGTGTGCATATTATATATCCAATATCAATAACGAGCGGTGCGAAAAATGTATATAAACAGAAAGTTTAGGGTTTCAAATAAGGTTAACCAAAACGGGCAATATTTATATCATTAATTGCTATAAATACACTACATCTATACATTGAAATGTTATATTATTTGAAAATAAACTAGAATATAACATGCGGAATTCGTGAGGCTACAACATAAAAATGCATATACAGAGATACACTTGTTAAGTAGAAATAGCCGATGGGTTAAGTTAATTGATTTCAAAATTAATTGGATAATTAGGGGATTTTAAATTAGATTTAATCGGGGGTAATTAAGTATTTTAAGCATGTATAATGAGACTTATTATTACATGAACATTTAAGGGGAATCAGATCAATGGTTATTAAGTAAAGTAGGCCAATTTATTGTAGGGGTGGATCAAATTAAGATGGGTTAATTATAGATTCTCTACATAATTTTATCTTTCTTATATAAAAAAAGAGAATACATATATTTATGTAAGTAACGGTGTATATATCACTAACTTTAATTTAAACCTTCTAAGCTGAAGTTACTCCGTATTATATAAAGAAAAATACAATACATTATGGCAATCACATGTAATTATGTAAAAGGCAAAACAGAATATGTAAAAGCCTGAATGCTCATGATTAATGGCCCAACTCACTTTACGCCTATTGTTCTTTATTTGGGTGTTATCGATATCAACAGTTTATTTTCGGAAAAAGAAAAAAGGACATGTGTCTAAACGTGTGGAATCAAAACTCTGTAAAACCACATTTTGACAGACGTCAAGAATTAAGATACTATAAAAATCAGATTCCCATATTAGGTGAATAAGAATGATTCATCTGAATAAAATTATTATACGTTACAACCCCACCCCCCCCCCCCCCCCTTCTGTTAAAGTGCTCATTTTGAATTTATACACGGTTTTAAATTTTTTCACTAACTACACTTTTGATCAATCAAATTACATATATACCCACTAAAGTGTTTTCGATTGATTGAAACATGAAAGTTGACACTTAAGACAACCCGAATAGTAAGTGATACTTGAGGTGGGATGAGGGGTGTTCACACGGTCATGTTTCGATTTAGTAAAGTTATTTGGGTTGATTTGCTCGGTTTCTAAAAAATAAAAACCCGCCCAACCCCAAACTAAAACTATACAAACCCAATCCAAACCAACCACATAACAACTGGTTTAAGTGGGTTGGGGTCCTAAATCCGAACTTGTGATAATTGTTTAAAAAAACAATTAGAACTCTAAGTGAACTCAACTTTGATGCGACATTAACTCAATCTTCTTCTGAAAATGGAATGGAAGTAAAATATATAGTAAAATGTCATCGATGACAAACAATGAACTCATGAATTACCAGTTCCATGTTACTTTTCTTAAATAGGTTATTGACTCTAAATGAATAACAAATATAGGGTAACTTAAATTCTTAAACAAATTAAACAATGTGTAATAGTGAAATATGATTAATATAAATAGAATATGTTACTATTAGCATGAACGCAACGGAAAGGGAGAAATCTCATGAAATGGTAAGTCTGTGAAAGATACATACAAAATAATAACATTACTCTAACTATCAGCAACTATTATGAGATTTTTTGCATACAATTAACCCTATCGATTCATTGATATGAAGAAAAGTAGTATACTAATATTGTATCGGGTTTCAGGTGGGCCCCGATATAAAATTTTCAGGTCATACCAAAAACCATCTTCTAATATCGGTTAAAACCAAATAGTTAAACCAAACCCAAATAACTCAAAACCAGTTAAACTAAATCTATATGAGTCAGACGATTTTTTGATTCAAACCAATTAATGAACACCCCTACGCAAGGAGTATATATTTAAAAGTGTAACTAATAAAGGGACCAGCGCATGTTTTTAACTCTATATTAACTATTGTTAGATTACACACGCATTCCATCTTTAGCCCTTTTAAGTTTTATCCCAGCATTGATCATTATTACTCCCTCTATTTGTTTCACTCAAAATGCCTACTTTAACTATACACATAATTTCATCAATATCTGTCAATTACACTTTTTACCGATACAATAATGTTAACTCATAATCTATACTACCTTATAAAAGTTTAGCCATTTCCTTTTAAGCCTTACAATTATCAAGATGCGATATGACCAAATTAACCCCAAATAAATTAAGTTCCATTTATATTCATATAAATATAATCGGAAATAACCTATTAGTCAAACTATCTACATTATACATTCCTTTTCAAAACATTTTATAGATGGCAAGAAACTATTCAAGTCATATTTTATATGCAACTAGGGTGATGTTCAAATGAGACTAAAAATTTGTGTGAGATTAAGAGAACCAATGATATCATGCCACATATAAAAAGAGAACGTTCCATACTACAAAACTCATTTACCCTAAACATCAATTATCTCACAAACGACAAATCGAAAAATCATTAAACTTGTACCATAATTTTCAACGTTTTATCCTCTTCGATTTGCCGTCCCTCAAGGCATACTTTCGACGAATTTTTTTTCTTTCATTTTATTGGTGGGTTTCATATGTTACTAACACATGTGTTAGAGTGTTGCGACCCAAACCCTAAACCCTAATCTCTAAACCCTAAATGCTTTATAAGTCTCTAAACCCTAAATCATACTAAACCCTAATAAACCCTAAACCCTACTAAAACATAAAATCTAAACCATGAACCCTGCTAAATCCTAACCCTAAACTCTAACCCTAAACCCTAACCATAACCGTAAATAAAATGTACAATCAATCACTAACACATGTGTTATTAATTTATAAAACCCACCAAAAAACTGATTTTTTTTATCGAAAGTATGCCTTGAGGGACGGCAAATCGAAGAGGATAAAACGCTGAAAAATATGGTGCAAGTTTCATGATTTTTTGATTTGTCGTTTGTGAGATAATTGATGTTTGGGGTAAATGAGTTTTGTAGTATGAGACATTCTCTTTGTACATGTGGCATGATATCATTGGTTCCCTTAATCTCACTTAAAAATCATGGACTCATTTGAACCTTACTCTGTGCAGCTAATAATAATTTATTTTTATTCCTTTTATATGCAACAATTTTCACTACATAATAAAATCATCTGCAACAATCTTTTTCTATAAGTTACATTTTCATAACTTAATTCTACTATATCCTCATCATATTCATTAAATAAATTATCATTCACCAATCATTTTATCAGAATATATAATTTAAAAATGACAGCAACCATGTCAACTAATACTATATTTTTCAAAGTATGTTATACTTAATGAATCAATTGTTGAATTATCCTCGAAAATTACCGAACCACATAAAAATGGCATAGAAGCATCAAATCATTACATATTAATCTTAATGGACAACATCCATGCTTTGTAAATTTTACCACTGCATCGAGCAGGTGATGCACGTTCAAAGGGGCAAAGAATTAAGATGCTGATGAGATTATTTGATGCACTAAATCTGAACCCTAATCAAAAGTTAAATGCTGAAATTGTCTACTCATCCTTCCCTTTCTAACCACCATCCATATGATTCCAAACCATTAGTTATGTAATCATAAATTAATGACGGTTATGTAATTCACATGTTATATGAAATATGAAATTCGGTTAACTTTCATCTACACTCATCTAGCATAAAGATTGTTCCAGACTTCCCGTAACGATATCAATCTTTAAGACAAACTACACAAGTCTTGTGTACGTATGTTTTGCATTATGTAAGATGTTTTTCATTATAAACTGGGATGCTAAACCTAGACAACTAATAATAACATAATCACATCATCATTAAACAAGATTTCATTTTCGTATGATTCAACTGGATTAACCAAAAAACCTCAATCCTCATTGCGCGACAAACAAGCCACTGAATTTCAAGACAGTAAATCTTATTGCTCGTAAAGAGAAAAAAAAGTTGTAAAATAAAATCAACTGATAGAAAGCGAAAGTAGCAAAACTGCATTGTGCATGCATTTGGTTTGTATACAAGTTGTACAGGGAGAGAGAGGCTATACAAAAAGCCCTAGTTTTATTCTCAACGGGAAAGAAACCACGCTTTGTCAAAAATCATATGATTTCTCTCTTTACCCACGTACCTTATACCGCGGGTTCTGAGAAATCGATGATGGTTATATAAGATAGTAAATATGATGAAAAACGAAGCTTCTAATAACGGAGCATGTAGGTACGACGACGGAACCAATTGTAGTCAGGCAATAGTTTCACTGGTCCAGATGCTGCTATTGCAATATCCTGTAAACCATACTCAGAAACTAAATTAGTTTGTCTCAAAAGCGTGTTCTTAACTAATCAAAGAATGTATGTTTAGGCAGAAAACTTGACAAATCACTTGATTGATATAAACCACATATTTTTACTTGCTTAAATACTAATTACGTCTCAGCTCTCCATCTTTATAATCAATAATGGGTGAGCAGAAAGACGCTTACCTGGTCAAATATGATCTTGTTGGCTACACGTTTAATGGTGGCAGCATCAACTGCGTCAATTCTGGCAAATAATTCAGCAAATGGAATTCTTCGGCCATAAGTAAGTAGCTGCAACAACAGAAGTGTCAGGTATAACAGTTATGTCAACCATGATAACATTATAAATTAGAATTGCAACTCACATAGTGATTACACAACTTGTTCAGAAACCAGATTTTTGGTTTTGAAACTGTATAGCAGTTGTCAAATACTGATCTTCTATCAATCACATTCAACACATTTTACATTTAAAAGCATACACTAAAAGCCAGTGTTAGAAGAGTAAATATTCTGCTTCAGCTGTACCTGGCGCCCAATGTCCTCAGCAGTAGCGCTGGTTCCATCAATATGAAGAAGCAATGAAGATTTCAGCTGCAACACATCATAACATTTGTGATATATAGAGTATGTGACACAATTACACATCATTAATGTAGCTTAAAGTACTTATTGATCAAGTCCAAATGTCATGTGAACTCCTGTAGGATAAACAACCGATTCACGACCCAGACCTACTAAACTAACCATATAATTTGAGGTGGCAAGATGGGCGGGTTGGGTAATGAGTGAATGGAAGTGAGTTTGGATTAGTCTGTGTCATTTATAGTATGGGTTGAAAAACGATAGATTAGGTTCACTTGCATGTTTCACTATTAAAAATAGTTAATGTATTGCTTAATTTTACAAAAACAGATTATATTAACAATCTAAATCTTTAACTAAAACGGTTTAGAAGATTGTGTGCAATACAATATAGCCATTAGATGACTATTGGACACATTCCCCACTTATTATTACTTATTTACTTTCACCCAATTGAACCATTCATTAGTAAATGGCTCAAAATTGCCATCTCCAGATATGATGAACATGCAAATGTAACACCTCGATTACCTGGTTTTGAGCACGAGTAACATCATCACCCCCAACTCGATAACACAATTTAGTCATCTCTTGCATGATTGCAAAAGCCAGATCATCTAAGCAATCCGCCTACAGTGACATCACAAGAAATTGAACACGGCACCAGGTAATAAGAAAGTATATACGAACTTACATCCTCGGTAACGATCTTCAGATAATGAAACATAAAAGGTAAAACAACAAATGCAATTGTGCAATGATTTAGCATCTGCTAGAGAATGTCAACTCAAATATTTTAGTCACACACCTTAGCAACAGCATATACACCAAATAGTCCGGTGTCTTTATAGTTGGTGTTAAAAGCCATCATGCTCTCAGCAAGTTCACTAATGGCCACCATCTGTGAAAGCTGTGATCTGTATGCAGTTTACAAAATATGTGATAAGTTCCAGCAACCAGGGTTGAAAAACCATAAATGCACAAATATAATTGTTTGTTATCACAATAACATATGCTCTTTCAATAAGAAATAATGGACAGGTCAGGCGGGTTGGGTATCATCAGTCAAAACGGATCATGTCGGTTGACCCGCCAGCAGTTTTTATCTAATTTGTCATTTTGTCCATTTTATTTTTAATTCTGACAGATAATTAAAGTACCAACTAATGTTACAAAAAAAATTGTAAATAAAAAAAATAAATGCAATTTGTTCGAATACACAAATTTAAATATTTAGAATATTTGAGAAAAAATTATGGATAACCTTTATCCGACTCAAGTGATTACATGTATAGCTAGAAATTTCAAGTGTGACAGTTACTGTTAGACTACAACCATGTCAACACATTTTCGAGCAAACGGGTTTAAACGGTCAGCTATAAGACCACTTGCAACACGCCCTGCATGGGGCGTTCTGGAGCCCAACACGGGCAAAATTTGGGCGTTCCAAGGGACCCACTTGTTTTTTCTTTTCTTTTTCCTTTTCTTTCCAGGTTTTAAATCAAAATAAGTAAAAAAACAATTTTCTAAAAAAATAAATTAAATTGGTGGGGCCTAGGGGGCAAATTGGGGCTGCTGATGTGGCGTGGTTGCTTGCGTGGCGCCTCAGAATGCCCCTCACCATTGCAAGTGGTCTCAAAGGGAACAAAAAAAAGCGAAAAGAATACCAACCCCATATGCTTGCCAGCTCCTGTAGATTTGTTCCACGACCCAAGCATAGCTTGCATGACCATCAACGCAACTGAGTCAGGATCAGTCCATGACACTCCATTGAACGCAACCGCAAATTGTGCAAGAGGAGCGTCATCGTCCCTCATGCGGATCTGATTATTTCATGATTTCAATAAAATTCTAGTTATTATTATCATAGGCATGTTGCTTGAGTCAATGTTATAGCCTGTAACATACAATCTATAATGCACACCTCTGATCCAGTGAATATTGCTGGTTCCTTTTCTACCAATTGCGAAGTAGTCATGGGATTGGCTGACAGCTTCGTAAACATTTTCTTCACCTGCTCGACAACATCCTCATGTTTCACAGCTCCAGAAGCAGAAATAACCTAAATCAAACAATCATCAAAGATTTCCGGTGTCAACTCTAATGCCTATACAGTTACTATAATACTTTGACAAAACAATATATCAAAGTATCAAACTCATACAAAGTTTATATTTTAGTCAAGTACCATTCTGTGAGCAGCATAGTGGGATGAAATATAATCTTCGATATCCTTCTTTGTTATCTTCGCAATGTTTTCAGCAGGTCCAAGAATAGTCCTACCAAGAGGAGTGTATTGGAACGCAGTAGCATGCAAATGGTCAAAAATAACTTCCTCCATCTGTGCACCCACCTGAAACAAACTTGTATATTTGTTATGAAGATCTACTATTATCATTCTGCAGCAACCTGCAAATGCAATAAAACTGGAGATTTCATGAAGTAAGCTTACAAAATGTCAAAATCTAAAAAGGAATACCCTCAACTACTGTGATATATCAATTATCAATTGAAAAAACCCAATCATTAATCTTAATCTGAGACAAACTAACAATGTAACCCTTACATAGATGATAATCCAATTTTCTTTCAGGCTGTTCTAAAGTAAGAACTAAGAACTGCTTCTAAAAAAAGAAAACCTAGATAATAAAGGACAAAAATCTTCCCAGCTTAAGATTACAGAAATATTACTTATAACATAAGTGACACAGCCACTTTCCACTTATTTGTCATTTTGGCCAGATAGATTGATCAACTCCAATCATCATACATTCAAGAGATGTCAGTACCCAGAGCTATCCTAAATCTGGCTCTATTAAATGAACTCCCACTCTTGTTCTTTTAGTGCCACCACGTACTAATGTGAATTCCATCTAACCATCATCTATCGCGTGGTTAATAATATGAACGCTACCTAGTAATTACTTCTTCGGTAGCGAAAATAGTTAGAATAATAAAGATTCAGTTATATTTCAGAAACAAAATATACCATTCAGAGATGAGTTCAACATATCCCACATCATACAAACTCATTTCCAACTTTGTATTAATCTTCAGAAAAATCCTGTTTTCTAGTACTCAGGATATTTTAATGCCACCTTCAGCTGCCCTTTACTCTACAAACGCTATGGATACTAGGCTATATGAAAAAGTTATTTTGACATATGTATGCACGAAAGTGACCGCATCAACCATTCAATGTCTGTTTGTAATAATCACATATTCTTCACAAGTGACACTAATATCATGTATATTACATGACCATTCAGACAACATTTATTCAAAATTTCCCCACCTTAAAAAAACTAAAAACAGTCTATTTTCAAGTTCCATTGGTTTAACCAAAAGTATCCTACGCTATACATATAACAATATACAGCATTCAGTCAGTAATGGTACCATTATACATAATGCTGCATATTATATCAAGAACAATAGTGTTGACAAAATGCTTACAAACCTCTTCCATTTCACGAAGAATGACAGCGCGTTCACGGTTAATCAAACTCTCATCAAAATTAGAATTCTGAATTATATCAGATAATATATCTAACGCCTTAGGTACATCAGCACTCATACATTTAGCGAAATACGTCGTCTGTTCTCTAGAAGTATACGCATTCAAATGACCTCCAATATTCTCAATCTCTTCTTCCAAAGCCCGAACAGACCTTTTACCAGTCCCTTTAAAAATCATATGTTCTAGAAAATGAGCCACGCCATTAGTCTCATCAGTCTCAAATCTCGAACCGGCATCAATCCAGACACCAACGGTTGCAGTTTTAACGGCGAGATTAGATTCCGTTGCGACACGTAAGCCGTTAGGTAAGGTGGTGACACGTGTCTCCGGGAATGATAAAATTGAGGTGTGATCGGATAAGACTGGATACGGAGAACTGTGTTTGAGAAACCTAGGGTCTGGATTTTCGAGTTTTTTGAGCTTTGATTTGACTTGTTCAGCTACGCGATCGTAGATCATTTGATTTGGATGTGGTGGTGATGGTAATTGAGTGGTGGTTGTGGCTGCGGAGACTGCGGTGGCGGTGGAATTGGATCTGGTGGTGGTGGATAGAGTACGGTGGCAACGGCGGGAGAGATTGAGGAGATGGCGAATCGCCATGGTTGGGGTTCAATTTGGGGGTGAAATTAGGGTTCAGAATTGGGGGAAGAAGATATGAATTAAAAATTAAAAAATAGGGGAATATTTTAGCTGAAATTTCTGTAATTTTGTGATGGGAATATGGTTTGTGTGCCTGGTCCTTTGGTTTGACAAAAATGAAATGTACTGTAAAAGTTTTACTTTTTTCTGTACTGTTTCACATACTCCGATTCACTTTAGTACTTTACCATTAAACATGCAGTAAAAAACTTAAAATTGTCCGGGTGTTTGGGGAGCTTATTTTGAAAGCTTATTGCTTATTGCTTATAAGCAAATAAGCTAAAAATGTGGAGTTTATTTTGAGCCTTTGAAATCTACTTCTAAATAAGCAAATAAGCTTAGCATATAAGTCCTTTCAAACACTTTTCTCATCAGCGAGTTGGGGATGCTGAACTTAAATGATTAAATATATATGTTCAAAAATTATCTCGCTGATCTTCTGTAAAAATCTTTCATTTTTTTTTATTTTTTTTCTTTTTCTTTTCACATAAACTAAGCTCGTATTATATCTCACATTTCATCTAGCTGATTGAGTTAGTATTCTAAGTTGTAACTTAAGCAGCGAAATCAAATGTGAAGCATAATACTTATCTTACTTTATGATCTACCTTATGTATTTAATTTTTCTCTGCTTGTTTTTGTCTTTTATTTCATTTAATATGATATTTATATCGACATATATTTCGATACAGTAAATACATTCTATATTCAATGTGTAACGATTTATATTACTTAAAAAGTGTTTTATTAATATCCGTAAAAGTTTTCTTTTTCTCTGACAAGGTACACTTTAAAGTTTGAGCTTATTATGTTAGAATAAGCAAATAAGCTAATAAGCTTTGAAAATAAGCCCCAAACACCACCTAATATGTGTATCACACTCAAGTCTTGTAAAAAGAATTTATATGATCCGGCACATTTATGAATAAATACTTGTGAATGATCATGTAAAAAGAATTAACACGTATAGTACTTCATTATTTAAACTCTCAATGGTAAAAGTATCTTCATGTTATTATCTCACTATCTCATATACTCTATATCAACATCAACGACATATATTTATAAAAAATGAATTATAGAATAATTGACCACGCCATAACTAAGGTTCGCAAATCAAATTGTATCAAGTAAAAAAGTACTAAAATAATAAATTATATATTTAATATTTATGTTACACAAATTTCCATGTTTAATTCGATGAGTTTAGTCCACATTTTAACATTCAATACTTTGAAGGGACCAATTATGTAAGCAAGCCAAAAACCCTCACTACTTCCACTGATGATAAATTTCAGGGTTTTACACACACAAAAGAGATGATACCTGTCCATCAATTTCTTTATCTTCAACTTTAACAAACCGATCTTCGGTAAACCGACGTTCGACTGCTTGATCGCCGGAAAAGTCGAAACAACCGAAGCAGAATTATTTGTAATGGGTGATGTTAAGCAGTCTGCAATGAAGGGTGTACCTGAATTCCAAGAGGTTTCAATAGCTCCTTTACTTGAGCTAAATAATACAGATTCTACTGAACTTTGGCTCATCCAATGGCCAAAAGATCGAATAGTACGTCAAACTAATAAGTATTCATCAATTTCGCATATATATATATCGTCATTGAAATCCGAGCAATGATTGTTTCTTTGATATTGCAGGTTCCTGATTTTGATGGGCAACAAATGTCGTTGAATCTTCAAGATGATTCAAGACACTTGGGTTCTTTCGAAACTTCATCTGGTGAGAAGCTTTTCGTTATTATGCGTTGTAAACACTAATTATACTCAGTATGAAAAGAGTTTATGTGTACACGATGAGAATGATAATCAATAAACAATCTGGATGCCTTTGTGAAAACACTTTCGGTTTATAGTATTTTGACCCTTGGGTCACGCGAAATACGCAATTGGATAACTCAAAGTAGCACTCGATTGTATTCCCCTATATATACTTGTATACAACAGTTTTTGTAGGAATGTTGATGTTTTAGCAAGGCTGTTGATTTTTGTGCATATTTTTATATTGGCAGGAAAGTCATATGAGGTTGTCAGCTTTGCGGCACAAGAACCCGCCACAGTGTTTCTATCATCTGCACAAGGTTCAAAATTTTTGTATGTCTTCATAAATGCTGTTAATACACTACTTGTTTAACAATGTGATTAGATTCTAAAAAAAATAATTATTGCATAATGAGAAGTAAATAGGCGTTGTATCCCGCATCATCGGTGTCAATTAAAGATCTCTCATACCTTTGGTTTCCAGGTTGTGTCAAGTTGTTATGTAATTTTTTTAGTGTGTTTTGTAATACTAAGAGTAAAGTATGCCTCTAGATGATTTGGTAAGTAATACTTATACGGGTCACTTATGGAAAGACCAATATAAGCCATTGGACAAAATTAACAGGCATATAGCAGTCACATTGGGGTTTAATACAGTGTTCTCAAGTAGATTGTGGTCTGAGATTTGTAATAGCTAACAGCTTAGCTAAGACTATTAAACTACAAGATATACAAAAATGTTTATTTAAGGTAATTACTATAGATAATGGGTTTTCAAATGCCACCTCAGAGTGAGAGCCACATCAGAAAAAGTCTACATGGCCATGAGTTACTGAGTACTGACACATCTTCTTCCGTGTCATCATTTTGACAGTTAGCGGATCAGATTACTGTAAATCAAAATCTTGAAAAGTAGGTAGCCTGAAATCATTTTTTAGAAGTTCGATGTTTTCTTTGCAAAAAAGAAAAAGAAAAAGAAAAAAGAATCAGTTACCTACTTGAAAATTGGACCGAAGTTGGTTACCTTTTTATGCAAATAGTCCCAACGTATACGCAATCATTTACACGATGTTTTCTGATTATATTGACAGTTGGTAACATTACAAGGAGAGTTTCATTTGTTCATTATCTGGAGCCTAGCGAAGTTCCGAAAGATGATACCAAGAAGTTAAAACAATTCTATGAAAAGTCTGCTGCAACTTCAATAAATAATTTTGCTTTTAATTATGTAACTCCTACAAAAAGTGCAAGACCTGCACCATCAAATGGTCAAACCACTTCACACAGTAGTGGCCGTAGAAGTTCACTATCCGAAGAAAAGCTGAGTTCCAATTATTCAAAGCCTAGTAGGTCTGGTCGGTCGTCACGCCATGACTTGGAAAATTTTGAAGAGAAGTCACAGAAGAGAAAGAAACATGTGGCCTGAGATATGTTTATATGTGAGCTTTTATTATTTCTTGCGACTCGTAAGACCAATTTTGTTGGCACAATGCCCAATTAGCCTAATTTATCGGATATCGAATAGAAAAAATGATTTCATTTACTAGTAATTTACAAATCATTATTCATGAATTGCTACTGTTTCTGTGCGTTTCATTTTGAGTTCTATACTTTGTGTCCAAATTGAGTTGAGTAGTTTGAGCTACAATGCAGTTCAGAATGTACTATAAGCGGAGTGCGAACTGATTAGCTTAAGCTACATGACTTGAGCTAATAACCTCACGTCTATTCTACCCTAAACTTGAATACGCTAATTCAAGTTTGCTTAACTAGCTTTTTGCTATGAAATATGAACATTACTATACTATAAGGACATAGCTCAGTCCAGCAGTTTGGGTTGACCTTCTAATATGGACCTTTCATTTTATTTACCTTTGATCATGACAATCTGTTAGAATAGGTTTTTATATCCTTCCGATCACTAAATTAAACATTAGTTGTTGGTATGAACGGCTAAATGACACCATTACTCATCGTAATTAGAACCGCCTCTTTCATTAAAACCGTCTTCCCACGTTCATCCTCCACTGTGGATTGATACATTTGTTAACCATTAACTCCACTTCACCCCCACTCTTTCTTTAAAATTGAACTTACCTATGGACAGAGTTGACTTTTTTCAAGGTCCAACATGAAAATTGAATGTATTGTGTTTTGGATTTGAGTGTTGTTTCAGCGACAGTGATGGTGAATTGTACACATAATTCTCATCGATGAATCGAGCAAACTTATGAAAAGGAAGTGAGTTGTCTCATCATCACTATAATATTAAAAGACAATGCACTCAGTTGTATCATCATCACATTAATGCCAAGATGTAAATAACAATAGTAATGGCGAAATTTGTAGTGATAAAAGTAATGCATTGTTGCGGGTACAACAATTTGACATTCACTACAAAATGTATGTATTCATGCCGAGACATTTTTGAGGTTTCCAATCATTTGAGTTTTCGGATGTCAAATTGGCAGCTGATTGGAAATAAAGAGTGTTTCCACAAAAGATGCATCTCAGAGCATATAGAAACTACTTTTAACCTATGCTTCAGAAAATAAAGAGTCATGTATAGAAAAGGGTTGAACAATCCCAACTTGCATTTCAAAGCATATAGAGTCAACCCTTTATTTTCTGCTCCCTGTATTATCGCATTCTACACATGACTCTATAACCCCTTCGTCTTGAACTCTACTATTTATGTCAGTCAACATCAGAAATGTAACCTACTATGAGTGTTTCCACAAAAGATGCATCTCAAAGCATATAGAAACTACTTTTAACCTGCTATGCTTCAGAATCTGATAGATACCTAGCGCACACAAGATCATGTAACTTGTTGCCATCCATTTTATATAGTGACACACTTTCCATCTGGTTATAGTGTTCCTGTGCTTCTCTTCTCATACTCTTAAGACTTAAAAGATCGGCATAACTTCCCATTTACTGTAATTTGAATTTCTCCGTGCTACTCATATCTCTAGACCCGAACACTGGTCCACTAATGTAGGGACCTGCATTGACCCACACCTTACAGTTGCCAAATTGTCCTACTTTATCATATTCACCCTCTTGACTACTCTTTAGTCGTATTGCAGCTCCGTGAGCTCTGATATCTTCTCACAACTTGGCATATCAGACTAATCTTGCACCCGTTCTAATTTAAGAAATGTTATGTATGCCTGAGTAGACAAGGTACATGTATAAATATCTACTCCCTACAACAGGCAATAAGTGCAACTAGCAGATTTAATTAAAATATCTACTCAATAACTAATTGTGTTTTTTCTATTAGATAATCCAGCATGGAGAAGGGAGTGATCTTTTCCACGCTTTTCAAACATTTAGAAGTTCAAAAAGAAAAAAAGTTTGTGCACTCCCAAGTTACAATGGGTCAATTTGGCCATTTGGGTTGTTTTTTTATTTCAAAGGCCAAAATAAGATATTATTGGTTAAAATGAAAGTGAATCTAAATCACACGAAATTTATTTCTAATGCATACAACCTGCTGATCCATTGTGTCTTAGTGCGACTTGCGGACTCAAATGAAACTCTAAAATTCTCGAGCTTGTGCACGCCAGTGTTTGCATTAGCTCTCAATATTTTTCGAAAGCTTAAGAGATTTTTATCTATGGAATAGGTTATAATAAATTTATTTTTCAAATCCTTTTAGTCTCAAAATGATTTACAAAATCGTTTCTGATTTACTCATGAATTTTTCTTGGTGATAAGACGGTTTTACGATATAAATACCTAAATATCGACCCTTGGCTTTAATTGAAATACAAAAAATGAAATATTTTTACGTTTGTCTCGTTCAGCAACATCAAATCATTACGCATTTGATTTTACTTCATACATTTTAAAATTCTTATCATGAAGATTAAAATTCATTTGCATATAAGTTTTTCTACTAGAACTTCATTTGCATATTTTACTTCATTTGCATATTTTACTTCATACCTAACAGGGAGGTTGTAAATACATTAATCTTTGATGAGTACCTAGTAACCCATATGTAATATAGATGTTAAAAGTAATAACAAAAGTACTACTTTTTTAAAGCAATTTCACATTGTATACTTTTTATTAATGAATATTTATGAAAGTTTCAACGCATCATGTCAAGTCAACAAAATTAAATTGTCATTTTAGTAGCATCTACCCTTTTTATTTTACCATGGTCACATGTCAAACCTTGATCACTTGTATTGTATGCAACATTTTTTCTTGCAATAATTGATTATTTTCATTCTCTTTACTACTACTAGTTTTATACAAAACCTTCTAAGTTAAATAATCAAATAGAATAAATCATCTTAAATGCCATTAAATATACAAATTAATAAATAAAATACGAATGACCAAAATCAATTTCATCATTAATTACATTAAACAATTAATAGCATTATGCCAAAATTGCATAAAAAATTAATACCATTGCCTTCATCTAATTCAAGTTACAACAGTTCACTTTCTACCAGCATATCATAAAAGCAACGATATCCGATTTTCCCAATTGCATCGTCTTATTGACTTTTGCACATTTTTATTTTACTCTTTCACTAAGTTCACACTTAAAATCTCGCCATTGCTTCACCCTAAACTCTTCCCCTCTTCGATGTGCTCGTTCTCAACGCAAAAACTACTACTGTGTTTTCTAATTCTTACAGTTTTAGGTACACTACTTATCTCGAGACGAAAGTGACTATCACACATATTATATAACTTCAGGTATGTTTGTTATCTAAAATCAACTTGACTAAACTTTGTGGAGCTAGTACAAATAACACCATCTAAAAGTTTACAATTTTTATTAGAAACTTTATGCAAAACTCCGCTAATTTGTGATATAACTCTACATTTAACTCGTTGCACTCTACAAAAATATTACCCGGTTCGTTCCAAAAAAATTGTCCCCTAATAATTTTGTGTCAATTAAGATATATTTGGTAAATATCAGTTTTATCTTTATATTTAAAACAAGTTTGACTAAAATTGTTTAAAAGGTAAATGATTGACGGTAATAAATGATGGTAAAATTAAGAGTTTAATAGTTTATGATAGTTATCTTTTGCATTTGGACAATTATTTTACGTCATATATAATACCAATGTGAAAATTGATTTTTGGTATCGAGGGAGTATAATTATACTCCATACTAAATATAGATATACACTAGTGTGTTAGTTTCTACTTTAAAGGTCAACTTAGCGCTACCGCTAACTACAACAACCTCTTAATTGATAGGTTCATTTATACCGTTAAGTTAAATGGACTTTTGGTTATATACTATACTATATATATATTATCTTAAAATCATAATTATAATATTATATTATATTATTAAAAGTGCTACACTTAATTTTTATGTTAGGGTTGTGTTTTATTAACGGAAGATATGTTATTACTATTATCAAATTGATAATGAAGTTTCAGTTTTTTATTTATTTTATATATATATATTTATTATAAATATGTCTCTCCGTGTAGAAAGTAGAAACCTTTGGATCATTCAGAATTGGATCCAACAAAAAAATGTTGACCGTGAGATCACAACAACGAATTTGACTCTTTTGATAACACATATACATGCCACCCCACCCCCCCTTATTTTAGTTTCTTTACTTCCATTCCATGCATGTAATTCTCATCCGACTACAACTCAACAAGAAACAGTCATGGAGAGTTTGTTTTTTCCATCTTTGATTTTTTCCATCACTTTGATCCACTTTAATTTCCCCTAATTCAAATCACACCCTTTGCTTTAATTTCTCTAAAGTTTCTTGCTTTTACTCATTTTTCATGTGATTTTTGTGCCCTAGCGAAACATGTTTGCTGTTTTAATCTAAAAAAAATAAACAACTTTAAGTAAATTTTACTGCTTGATCAATTGGGTAGTGTTTAATTCTTGCTATTTCAATTGGGTGTTTATTAGATTTTGAGTTTGTGATGAATATGCTGGAGGAAGATCAGGATGAACTGAGATATGTGTGTAAGCTCTGTGATAAAAGGTACCCAAGTGGAAAGTCATTAGGTGGACATATGAGGTCTCATGTGATTGCTGCAGCTGCTGCTACTGCTGCAAATTCATCTGAATCAGATGAAAAGTTTGCAGCTTTGATGATTAATGGGAATGGGAATGGGAATGAGAATGGGAATGCGAGTTCATACGGGTTAAGAGAGAATCCTAAGAAGACTTGGAGGGCAGTAGGTTCAGCGAATTTTCCGTTCCCAAATGAGAGATACTGTAAGCAATGTGGAAAAGGGTTCCAGTCTTTGAAAGCTTTGTGTGGTCATATGGCTTGTCATTCTGAAAAAGATAGGAACTTGAAGGATTATGATCACTCATGGACAAGTGATCAGAATCTTGATCTTGATGATGAGAAAGTAGTAACTGATAGCTATTCGGATACTGAGGAGCCCGAGTTTGAAGATCCGACCCGTGTGACAAGATCCAAGTCTAAGAGGTACAAGAAAGTTATAGTTAAGCCGTACTCTTTTAATTTCCCATTGACTAATAATAATGCTAGTAATAATAGTAACTGCAATTATTATGGGTCATCTTCTGTTTCTGAGATTGATGAGTTTGAACAAGAAGAAGTTGCAATGTGTTTGATGATGTTGTCTAAAGATTCTGCCAATTGGGGTGGTGTTAATTCAGTGGTGGAATCTTCTGATAACAATTCTGCTGTGGAGACTAAATCGTCTTCAATTGAGATGAAATTAAGTAAAAAGTCTAGTAGTGTTGTAGATGGGGATAGTTTTCAGTTAGAGAATTCAAATTCAGGGTACTACAAGAGATATGGGGGTTGCGAAACTAAGAAAATGGAATCAGACATTTCGGTTGAGGAATTGCTTAGAAATGGTAGTGATAGAAACAAGTCAAAGGGAACTCGAGAGTTATCATATGAAGAGAAACTTGAAATTAGAAGAAATTTGTTCAGAGAATTTGGGTATCGTGATCCCTTGAGAAAAAGAATCCGAGGTGATGATGATGATTCGTATAGTCCTGAATTAGAACGTGTGGAAACGAATAAAAAAAAGAACAAGTATGAATGTTTAACGTGCAACAAGGTTTTTAGCTCATTCCAAGGGCTTGGAGGGCATAGACCATGTAACAGAAGGAATATTGCTTTCGGGCCACCCAGAAACGATAGTGGTGAAAACAGTTTAGAAGGTAGTGAATTTCGAAAGCCCAAATATGATAAGAAAATACGGGTCAAAAAGAGCAAAGGGCATGAATGCCCGATTTGTTTCAGAATGTTCAAGTCAGGGCAAGCTTTAGGAGGTCACAAAAGGTCTCACTTTCTAAACGGGTCGATAGATCACTTTGCAGCTATAGAACGTGAGGCTCCATCATCCTCTGATATGATCGATCTCAATCTCCCTGCTCCCGAAGAGGACTAGAATCAAATATTGGTAATGTTGGTTTTTGGATATTGTTCATCAAAAGAATTAGAATTGCACTTTTCTTGTTATATTGATCAAATTCTTGGTATGTTTCTTGAAAACATGTTCAATTTTCAAGATTTTGAGTAATATTTTATAATATCTCTAAACATTTAGTTAGTTCATGATCTTATGTTTTTGCATTCCTGTTGGCTTGAGTTGAGTTTTGTGTGTGGTGGTAGGGAGCCAATAGGAAAAGGTTTCTTCAAGTTAATTTGCAGAAAGTTTCCAATAAAATGATTTCTCTTGAACTGCAATGGACTATGATATTCATACTAATGATGTTGGAAAAAGAAGAAAGTATAAATCATTACTCATACACAAAGTACAATTTGAAATATGCAAGAAGGGTCCACAAAAGGGGGATTTGATGTTGACTTCTTAACCTTTGATTCTTGCATTGCACTTGAAGTTTGTGTTATAAGAGTTACAGATTTAACATTTTGAAATCAGTAATATTGTTCAAGATAGTAGTTTTTTTTTTTTAATAAAAAATTGTGGAGATTAAGAAAGTACTACGTTAATAGTCTTTCCAATTGCCTATAGAAACATAGACACAACTTAGCATAGCAGTAAGGGCTTGAGATTCTTCTAAAGTTCAAATCTTGTAAGCTGCAACTCCCTGTGGCCACCCGTCCCAAACTTCCAGCCTATTCCATAATCATGGAGGGTTGGTATTTCGGTCGGTTCCTTGATAATACTACACTTTAGAACTGCACGAGCTAAGAAACAACCATACACTTTAGAACTATGTGAGCTAAGAAACAACCACAATCCGATGGGTCCAAAATGTGTGCGCCATTGGTACCAGTTTTAGTTCTGACACACAAATGAATACCAGTAACAGATATTTATCTTAGTTATGTTGCATCTAACAAATACCAAACACTTCCTTAGTTATGTCCATAACATTATTGTCATTGTAGTATTTTTAAGATGATTTTGGTCAAGTTGTATGCAGTGATCAGTTGATTTATTTTAACACAGTAAAATATTGTTTGTTTTAGGAGAAAATGTTTTGTTATGGAATGCATGTGTAACTTTGATTAAGGGACCATACGTAACACTATATCCAAGTATAATGTCGGCTGGCATAAACTTATTTTTATCTATTTATTTATTATTATTAATAGGGTTTTTTTTCCGAAAAATGAATCGATAGTTCCATTTTTTACATTTCGGGTATCAACTAATTTTTTTGCCGAAAAATGAACCACTAATTTAAAATCGATCATTTCCGTGTATATGCTAACATTTGAAACGTTCGGCGAGGATTATATAGCAATTCAAACGCTTATGATCGATTTAAAATACATCTTTAAGAAAAAATTCTCAGCTGTATAATCATCGGCGATCGTTTCAAATGTTAGCATATACACGACAATGATTAAATTTAAATTAGTGGTTATTTTTTGGAAAATAATTAGTTGATACCTGAAAATACAAAAAACTAATTCATCGATTCATTTTTCGAAAATAATCATTGTTAATATTAATATTAGTTTTTAAGCAACATGTTAATCCACTTTACATAGGTACAGACGTGCAGAACTGCAGACCTGCAGTAGCATTGAAAATGCAGTCAAATTACCCAATAATCATAAGCCTATAGTTCCAGTCCAAATGTATTTCATCAATTATATTTTCAGCCCATTAAACTTAGCCCAATACATATCTATTTCTGCAGTAAATGATATTGTACGGATTCATTTTCAAAGGATCGTAAAAAATCTTCTTGTAACGTTGTGGAAACGTAATCACTTTTCTCAAAACAGTAAGGGTATGTTAAATTCGATCGTTTAAAACAAATGTCTAGTTAAATGTCTAATTCGTACAACGTTTGTCTGTTTGACACTTTATTTTACTTCCTCGTTCCGTTCTCTCCTTTTTTCAATGTTGATTATTAGATGTGTACCAATAATATTGTTAGACACGGGTTTAGGCATATATGATTAGGCGTGTGAATAAACTTTCAGATAGTAAACCTACATAACCTTTTTAAAGATTAAACCTGTATATTAACAACCGGTAGTGATAACAACACTACAATGTGTAGTTTGGAAATAATGTCATTAATGATTATATATATTAATACACAAATAAGTCACTGTACTTTACGAAAATGTTCATCTGGGCTACTAAACTTTAAAAATGTTTAATTTCATTCTCTACTTTCAAAAAGTATCGCCCCACTTACTTTTGCTTAACTTTGGTTAAAAGTTTAGTGACCCAATTGCACATTGTTAAGTACATTTTTACAAGTACAGTAACCTAATTGAAATATTTCGAAAGTTTGGTAACCTAATTGAAAACTTTTTGAAAGTAAAGTATGAAATTGAACATTTTTAAAATTTAGTAACCCAGATGAACATTTTCGCAAAGTATAGTGAACGATTTGTGTATTAAACCTATATAATAACATATGTACATGATCCGTATTGCTTTGGTATGTTAGTAAAAATTTGGCCCTGCATACAAATATCTATAGCCCTGAGATCCATAGAAACACAGTTAGTTTAACAATTATTCACATAATTGTAACTTTTTAAAACAAAAGAACAAATAACATCGTTTAATGTAAGCATAGAATTTTTTCACGAGATTTCAATTTTGTACCAATGCACGTATTTTTCAATATATGCAACGACCTTTCACCCTGCTACACGTCACCGAGACGAACAGGCAAATCATATGATATAAATACGTACAATGTGCATGTACATAAGTCTTGAGATTTAATGATCTCAAAGTCAAATGTGATCAAGAATTGGCAATGGAACAAAATTATGATGAGATACCTAAAAGCAAGTTAATCATAAAATCATGTCAGGAAGCTAGTGCAATATCTCCATCAAAAGTTTCATGTGTTTTGTGTCTTGTTTGGTGGGTTAACTTCAAGTGCAATATTTCCTGCAACCACCAACCTGAGGTTAACAGTAAAATACCCTTTTAATTTGTGGAGTGTATTCCATATAATCATCATATATTGAGCTTTATTATAACGTGACCGTCTTAATTATACTATATTTAAGATTAATTAATAGGGAGTAATAATTACCTTATGAGGCCATGAACTTTGGTTTTTGTATTCTGGTTTGTTGATACTATTACAAAAGAAAAGTTGCAGCCTGTAAAACAACTTGCAAATTAAATTATATATCACTGATATGCAACTTATTTTAAGAATAGGAAAATAAATCATGCAAACTTTTTTGCTATAATTTCATTGGTTGTTAACTAAATCCGGAAATGCCAATTTAAATCGGAAGGTTTGGACATCTAACCCGAGTTCGTTCTATCCTGAATCTAATAAATTGTTTATTTTAGCTC
Organism: Pseudognaphalium luteoalbum; assembly: GCA_963422505.1. Classification (NCBI taxonomy): domain Eukaryota; kingdom Viridiplantae; phylum Streptophyta; class Magnoliopsida; order Asterales; family Asteraceae; genus Pseudognaphalium; species Pseudognaphalium luteoalbum. Next base: position 21,742,696 of record OY730195.1, on the reverse strand, counting down.
TAACTTCTTGCTAGTAACCCTTTCTAATAATATAGTCTTTCTATATAAAAAGTTGGTTAAGCTTTTATATATACGCTTGAAACTCTTATCATGGCTATGTTTGACATACTCATTTTTTGAGCTTATGGGAGCTTGTAGCTTATAGCTTGTAGCTTATGATTTTCATAAGCTCCATTTGGCTAATAAAATTTTAAGTAGCTTATGGTTTTCATAAGTTCCAAAACCATAAGCTACTTGAAGTAGCTTATGGAAGTAGCTTGTAGCTTATGAAAGGTGAAATTACATAAATACCCTTCAAATAATTATATTCATCTATTAAAATTAATATATTTGTCCTTTTATGTCATTTTACATTCATAAGCTACAAGCTCCAGCTACTCTGCCAAACACAAATATTACCAAAAGCTCCAGTTACAAGCTACAAACTACAAGCTACCAGCTCCAGCTACAAGCTACCAGCTCCAGCTACTTGCGCCAAACATACCCCATTATATATATATATAATGAAAACATGATCACTTTTCCAACTCTCTCTTACTTTACAAACCAAAAACACTCCATATCAAACTATGAGTGTAAAGGAGCCGAGACAAAGCAATTTTCATTAGCTACTTGAGATTGATTCAAGAAATATTCGAAATCGAGTAGAGTTCGAACTACTTGAGTATACTGACGAGTCGAGCTCGAGTATTTAAGTACTCAGCTCGCGAGGCTAATGGAACTTATGCTATTTTATACTTATTTAACCTCTAATTATTTGTATATTTACACGTTTGCCATAGTTTCTTATTAAACTTTGAGTCAAGTCGCATGAAAGTATAGATTCAATTAATATTAAATCTAAATTAAGATTATCAATATTTTTATTTCAAATAATTGAGTTAAGTCGAGCGGAACATAAAAAGTACGTATTGGTTACTTTGTCGTCGACTCGAGTTTGAGCTTAATTGAGAATATAAGCTAGATCAAGTTCAAGTAGAGTTTCGGGCTTTAATTTTTCTAGTCAAGTCGAACTTGAGTTTAGCACTATATCGTCTCGACTTGACTTAGTTACACCCCTACAGAAAGCATACATACACAAACAGGTCATTCTGTTATGCATGACTCTTTAATTAAACAATCGCCATTAGCATCACCTCCTAGCGACATCGCCCCGCTACACACCTTGCGTAGGACTCATGCTAGTAAGTAGTAACTATAAGTCTACAACTATTAGTTAATTACTGGCAACCTCAAATGATGAAAATCGACTAGTTTAGTTGCTTACTATAAGGCCGGCATCTCACCCTAAAGTTCAACAGACTGTGGTGTTAAGTAAAACTTATACAAGCTACAACAAACTTATTCTGTATTCTAGATAAGTTCTTAATTAAGTACATATGTTAGCTATATGCATGTTTTCCGGGGTGTAAAACTCTGACCTATACTAGCTAGCAACTACGGGGTATTACAATTTAGTAAAAGTAAAAGGTTTAAGTACTTGGGAATGCATTCAAATTGTCTCGAATGTCTATTGTATGTATCATACTTACGGGAGGTGTTTTTAATGCATCCAACTTTCAAAAACGGTTTATTGTATGTATTTTGATGACGTGTCATCTTCTAAGGACGTCACGTGACATCTTAAACGGGTGACACATCATCAAAATACATACAATAAACCATTTTTGAAAGTTGGATGCATTAAATACACCTCCCGTAAGTATGATACATACAATAGATATTTGAGACAAGTTGGATGCATTCTCAGATATTTATCCCAAAGTAAAAATTAAAAGATGATAACTATTATTTATATTATATATTTATGATCGAGTCTGCTGATAAAATATGGAGTACAACATAAATTTTGATTCATCCAACTAATTTTCACACCGTTAATGAATACCGTACAACTTATTGATGTACATTTTTGTTGTATGAATCAAAACCGATATTGTATTATAAGTTTCCATTAATTTATTTATAACGTAGTAGTTAACTATGTTCCTCTAAATAATTAGTCATGATCATAGATGCTGTTTTTTAGAACTATGATGCATAATGAAACAACATTAAATGAACCACAAGCTATTAGTAAATCCATGCTTAATTAATTTGATCATTTATTTATCTTTATAAGAATTGTAAATCCAGTTAAACCAACCAAACATTTAATTAATGAGTTAACTTTAATTTTCAAGCTAACAACTAAAAAGTCATACTAATACTATTGTGTCATGCCAGTTTCATGAATTATATATAGGATAGGCTACTAGGGATGTCAATGAGCGAGAAAAAACCCGTGACCTATGGGTACCCGTCCATTATGGATGGGTAAACCCGATAAATTTTTACCTATGGGTGGGTTACGGATATGAACTTTTACCCGTTGGCGGGTCGCGAGTAGGTGATGGGTAAGAACTTATACCCGCGGGTAAACCCGACCCGCGAGCCTACAAAACACATTATATATACCTACAAGTGGATTTGTATAAATTATTGCATGTATATATGTATATATAATGGTTAATTTGAACAATATATAATAAAAATATTTATATAGAGACTAAAAAGTATAGTTTTCATGTTTCGAATTGCAAACTTATCAAATGATTAAGAAAAAAATATTACTCACTCCGTCCCAAAATTATAGTCCACCTTTCCTTTTTGGGACGTCCCAAAATAATTGTCCACATCTTATTTCAACCAATAGGAAGAGACTATAGTGGGTGCAGATTCCATTTGAGTGGTTGAAAACTGTTGTGCTCTCACTTTTATTAAACTTTGTGTTTTTTGTTGGTGGACAATAATTTTGAAACGGAGGGAGTAAATAAATTGATATTATCGAACTATTAGTCCGCATTTTTTAAATTTTAATAATTTAATTCGTTTAAAATTACGATCCATTAATTTGAATATGTTTTAAAATATCTTTATACATTAAAATTATATATTATCATTCGATATTTTGATAAAATCTTTATATTATTTAAAACTCACGGGTATCCGCGGGTCGCGGGTATGAGTGTAAAAATAAACCCGCGAGCAAGTATTCACGGGTTTGCTGGTCAAAAAACCCCGTCGCGGGTGAGTGATGGGTTTGACATATCCGTACCCACGATCCGCGGGTGCCATCCCTATAGGATACCAAACCTAATGATAGACTATATATATATATTGCATACATATATTGATTATTATTATGAGGGAGTTAATGTGAGGCTTACAACACATTTATTGGATGATTAAAAGTACTGTTCTTGTTTAATCCTTTAGGAATTCGAATTGTAGATTAAAATGTCTTTACTTTTCCATGGTTTAGTCATACCTAATAGCTAGTAGATATAAGCTCGATGATCTTGTTTTTCAACACATACACTTTCAAACTTCATTAAAAAAAGTATTTGACAAAAACCAGACATCTTCAACGCAGGTAGCACATAAATTTAAGACCAGGTATATATAGTTAAAACTACGTAGGTATAGTTGTCTTTCGGTCATGTCATCGATTCGGCTCCTCAAGCTCTTCCCCTTTCTTTTACATATATACGTAGTTCTCGATCAATGTAATATCGTGATTAGGTTCTCTCATTTTGTATCCTTCATGTATCATGATCGATACATACATGCATGATATATTCAATCAAAGTGGGACGTGGGGAACTTTAAACCTTTTGATTAATTAAGTGCACGAGTGACCAATCTAAAATAAAAAAGCTGGGGTAGCAAATAAGTGATAGAAAAGTGGCATTCTGCAATGAGCTTTCTAATCATTCTATTGAACATTGGCCAACAATATCAAAGATTTTGTTCTAAATATATATTATTTTCTGACTCAAAGTTAGCTAGCTATATATCTGCATGCTTTCTAGAGAATTTTAATATCAGGTATCAATTACAGAATCTGATCTCATTCAAAAAAAAAAAAAGGAACATCAATATCATTAAATAAAAATTACCTAATCATATTAATTATATTTTAAGTACCTATATCTATCCATCGAAGTTCCTGAAAGTGCACCCTAGCTATTGGGAGAGAATATAATATGTTTCGGAAATTAACATTAAAGCAACAATTTATATAATACACACAGGATATATCATCAGTTAGCTTAAGCAATTGATGATTATGGTGCATATAAAAATGTGTTTTTTCTTCTGGATAAGTCATAAGTATAGTAAATATTTAGTAGTACGTAACAAATAATTAGATGCAAGAAGGATACAAGCAAACACTTTTAAGAAAGCTTGCGTGAATGAACAGATTTATAGCGACAATACCTTGAACTCCACTAAACCAAATGAAAATAATATAACATATACTTTAGAGCTGTATGTGTTAACTAGTAGACCGAATTTAGTTAACTTGTATTATATGTTAATGAAAAAATCTAGACGTACGGGTGTCTATAGATACAGAGAATGATGCAAGCAATGATGTAAGTGTGTTGAAATCTAACGAAATTTGAAGTTTTGTTTTCATCAATCCCATGCCGTATGATGTATTTTGGTAGCTTGGGATTGATTGTTTACGGGTCAAAACGACAGTTTACTCTTTTTCGATCATATTCTTAAAAGTATTTATTATGGATTCATATATGCGTTAACAAACCAAAAACATATTCCCTCTATTAAGTACAATTACAGAGATCGTATGCACAGTTTTCTAAACGAGAGTTGTGCTAAAAACGTAAATATATGATTTATCTTTGTTATATAAATTAGGATTTTTTTTTTGAACGACAATTGTATTGGCTACTATCAAGAAACTAGAGCAAAAGAAGGATGTTACTTCTTTTGGTTATATAAATTAGAACTTAATTCTTCTTATGGTTATATATGTTAATTACTTCCTGCTACCTTTTTCATTCGATCGGTTTGATTGAGCTTGAATACATTTTAGATTAATGAATATATAATTATCTAGGTAAAAGTTTTAATCCATTCATTCTTGTATGTACGTGCTAGCTATTAATTAATCATATCGATCCGTCATTGCTTACTTCATCTGCCCAATCTTTAAAGATCGAAAGAGATAGAGTTGTAAAGTGGAGGATTTAAAGAATGGACAAGAATAGGTGGTTGTTATGGAGCTGTTAAACACATTGAGAATAGATTTTGGATAGCAAACATATCATAATGTGGGCTAATACATGCATGATATAATGCATATAATCATTACAAATGAAGCTGTTTAGGACCACATATGGACCATAGATGTTGCCTTCCTAACACCACTTGTGTACAACTAGTAATTAAACTATATACAAGAACCATTCATTTTAACTTGCTTGTAAAGGTGCATCTACCATAGTACATACGTCCTCGTCTACAGTATCATCATAGTGTAGGTGTGGAAAGCTTATTAGAGAGACAAATTCGTTGGGTGAAATCGCGCGATAAATTCTTAATCATGTGCCACTAGCCAAACATATGCCAATTTAGTCCTACTTGAAGTTAAGAAAGACCATCTATATTTTACTAGCTAGTCGAAGACCCTCACATTAATCATTGTCTTTAAGATGGTCAAAACTTATTCAAATGATCAAAATGCTAATATAATACTAGTACCTATAGTAGTATGATCAATTATATGAAGAAAACCAAATACTCTCTCCGTCCCAATTTTATTGTCTCCAGATAAAAAACACACAGTTTAAGAAAAACATCACTATCTCTCTTACTTTTTGTTAACAAGACAATTTTACCCTTTACTTTTTACCTACCTTTTTGTCTTACATATATAAATTAGGGGCAAAAATGAAATTTATCTTATCATTCTTTTCTATTTATGGAAGTAGACAATTAAATTGAGACATCCGAAAAAGAAATAGTGGACAATAAATATGGGACGGAGGGAGTACATCTAAACACAGGCTAAATTAAGATTATTAATTGACCTTTGAATTAATTTTTCTTACTCACTCATATATCATATGCATTAGATAGATTTAACGCGCTTTCCTAATGTCCAAGCATGGAGTGTTTCACCATCACATATAGAGTATTTCGCTATACACTAATTGATCGTAATGTGCATAGTAGATGGCTCTATAATCTGATTCCGTTATGATTGTGAAGCTTAACCAACCGAAAACAAGAATTTTGGACATGGGATGTTTCGCCTGGCAACAGAATGTTTCACCTGACGAGAGTAGGGCCAAATTTCCTATTTCTTGTTCTATAAGTTAAGTTTATCCTATAAAGACAACCTCTAACCCTTAGTATAAAAACTATAATGAAAACTCTCTAGTTTGGCCTCGTGGAGACGTGGACTAAACCAATATCCTAGTTGGAGATTGGACATAACAACACTAAATCTTTATGTTCGTATTGCTCATTTATCTCGTTTGCTTGTTTTGATTGCTCGGTTTGCAATTTTCTATCCATTTATTTCCAACGTTAAATCCTTTGGTTTGTTTTTTGCTAATAATAGGTATTGTTAGTTAGATATTTCCGCTGCAAATTTCTAAAAGCTAGTATTAGAGCTCTAGGTTGAGCGATTGGGAACGATAACACATGAAAGCATGATCAAGATTGCTTATTGATGATTACGGTTTAAAGTTTTATTTGAAATATGGAGAGTTGGGGTTATTGTGACCAAATAATTATAGTGGATCTAGGTTCGGTTAAAGATAATCATCAGCGGATACTATTGGAATGACACGATTTTAAGATTTGTTTGCAACATGTTATCGAGGTTGATAAAGACTTTTTTTTACTTGATCGTGACGAACTCGGCGAGTTTTTCTCGGGATTTAATTGGTTTGGGGTTTTGTCTGGTGGGTTGTGACGTGAAGCGGGAGACCAGTTGCGTTGTGACGGTGATTGTTCGCTGCAGTAAAGGAGTCGGTAGTTGGGGGTTTTGATTGTTGGTTTGTTGCAGAGTGAGTTTTGAGATCAGGTTATGAATTCGGATTCATTATTCTTTGTGATCTCGTACAAAAAGATAGTTGAACATTATCAGAGTAGGAATTTGACGTTGCGATATCTTGCTCGAGAGGATGGTTTTCTCGATTGGGTAACTGGGTAATAAACGGTAACACATTTGTTTTGTAAACAATAGCGGAAGTTATCGAGGGAGTTTGGTTATTGCTCGCGGGTTGAAACGGGAGGCTATGTTTTGGTTATGTATTCCATGTTTTTGGAATGATTATGCAAATTAAAGCTCCTACATTTGGAAATATTGGTTGTAGAAGATGTCGGATAGAACTTGTTCGACTGGGCTCGGGTATCGATTGATGTTTGGTTCAACGGTTGGCCGGATAATCTAGAAAATTCGATTAGGAATTTTCAAGTGTGTTAGAAGCGGATAAATTTATAAGTCCTAAAAAGGTTGTTGATACATCAATGTATGTCTGTCAGTTGGTCTCAGTCTGTAATTGTGTCGATATTGTAATTACGTATTAAAACAGTTTTAGATTTAGATTAATTACAATTTTCTGTAATCTTGCGACACAAGCATTGTGTCGCAGTGTCTGTATATGCGACACAAGGATTGTGTCGGAGAGTCAATGTATGCGACACAATAATTGTGTCGCAGTGACAATCTATGCGACACAAGGATTGTGTCGCATGAAGTTTGGATCAGACTATAAATAGAGCTTATCAGCTTCTGTTTTAGTCACAAAAAAAAAACACTCACACACAACACTACGAAACTCTCTGTAGAAAACTCATATATTGTGTTGCTTAGATCCTTGTGTGTCTAGTTAAAGTGTATGTAATCTCACTTGTTGATTGTTTATATAAACTTACACTTTGTGTTTTGGTCATTTACTTGTTAAATATCTAGCATAACTTGTGTGTTTAATTCCGCATCTACATACAAGTTTTAGGCTTCTCGATTTGGTCCGTGTACGGAACCTACAATTGGTATCAGAGCCGCATACTCTTGAGTTGTGGTTTCGAGTTAGCTTTTGCTAGATTTTGGTCTAAAAAATCATTATTTTCATATTTTGTGTTCTTAAGTGTTCTTGGTTTAAAAGGTTGTTTTTAGCCATATTTTGGTCTCTAATCTTCAAAGACTTGTGTTTGTCTTGAAAGTTGAAATTGTTTTGTGATTAAAATATGGATTTGTGTTAGAAAGGTGAAATACTTTAAGGGTTAAAATATTGTTTTTGGTCTGCTAGAAAGTGTGGGGATTAGAAGTCAAAGTTGGTTTTTGAAAGTTGAAATTTTGGTGGGCTCTAGGCTGTCTGCATGCGTGATTTTGCGACACAATTTTGTGTCGTATCCACTGTTCATGTGACACAATCATACGACATTAATTTGTCTGCGACATATTGTGCGACATAAGCCTACGACATAATCTCTTTTGACCTTGACTGGTCTACGACACAAGTTGCGACATAACTTACGACATTACGGTTGTGTCGCATTTTTGTCTTCTGTCGGATTAAGTTCTGCGACACAACGTTTGTGTCGTATTGATCCTTTGCGACACAACCACTGTGTCGCATTTTTCCAGACTTAGACAAAAATTCAGCTTGTTTGTTGGTTACCTACTAACTTTTCTTGCAGATTTTCAACATGTCTCTTCAAAGCGTTGATGCAGTTTTACAACATAATGCTACGATCGGTAGTGCAAATAAACCTCCTTATTTTGCACCAGGAATGGAATATCGAGCTTGGAAACAACGTTTTATATCTTTTGTCTTATTCACTGATCCTGTCATGGAATTGGCTCTTCTTGAAAGATATGTTGCACCTGTTGCTCTTGAAGAACACATGGGAGTTCCTCCACCCAAACCCATTCGTTCATACACTCCCGAAGAACGAAAAGCATGGGAAATTGAACGCAAGACTCATTCTGCTATTACTATGTCACTCCCAACTGACGTTCTGGATATGTTTCCACAAACAATCGCTTATGATCTTTGGATTGCAATTGAGAAGAGATTTAGTGGCAATTCAGAGTTCATTGAGAGCAAACTGGAATTAGTCAAAACTCAGTTTGATTATTTCTATATCCAGAAGAATGAGACGGTCAGAGACATGCTTTGTAGATTTACACGTACTGTAAACGAACTACAAGCTGGAGGATATAATCTAAAAAATTCTGAGATTAATAAAAAGGCTTTAGCTGCTCTTCCTCCAAGTTGGGAAACGCGAGTTCTGCTGTTGGAAAATGATCCTAAGACAATGCAATTGTCTTTGGATGATCTTGTTGGTAAGCTTGAAGCTGGTGCTTTGGATATTCAAAAGAAGGAAACAAGATCTACTGCTCGTACATCAAAATCAAGTAATAGTGGAATTGCTTTCATCTCATCTGAGGCTAATTCTCAGAGATCTTCTTCTTACAGTAATCCTGGTGTAGGAACTTTTTCAGCCCTCCCCACTTATACTGCTTCTTCAAGTAAACCTTGTTCATCATCGTCTGTTCCTTCTTCAGCTGCAACAGATGAACATGCTGCAATGTTCACTGCTTTTCTGTCATCTTATGAAGACTTTCTCTCTAAGAGAGTAACTACCTTAGAACTGACTGATGAAGATTTCAATCAGGTCGATCCAGATGAGTTAGAAAGAATAGACATTAGATGGAATATGGCTATGCTTACTCGCAGAGCCAAGAACTATCTAAGAAGAACTGGAAAGAGATCTCTTGAAGATGCTGCTGACCGAACATCTATGGGATTCGACAAAAGCAAAGTCAAGTGCTATAAGTGTCAGAATCTTGGACACTTTGCCCGAGAATGTGAGAAAGGTCGACAGCCTGCCACTGGTTTCACAAAGCCATCTGTTGCTCCAAAACAGATTGAGAATACTACTACTAAGGCTGCATTATTGATTGAAGATGGTGATGCTTATGATTTCTCTGCTCATGAGGCTCAAGAGCAATGCTTCATGGCCATCAACAATGAGGTACAATTTGCATCATTTTCTTATGATTCTTGTATTAGTTTAACTGGTAAAGTAAATGGGCTTATGGAACATAATAACAATTTGAAGTCTGATATCTTGAATTTGATGGAGGCAAACAAAGTTTTGAAAAATAATGAGAAACATTTTGAAAGTAACATTAATCAATTTATAGAAGATAAAAAAGAGTTAAAAGCTCTTATTTTCAGTAATCAAGATGAAATTGACAGTTACTTAAAGATGATTGCTCATTTAAAAAAAGAATTGGCTGCCTCCCAAGCCGAAGTAGTTGATTACAAACGAAAACTCAAGAATATCAACACTTCATCCATGGTCTTTACCGAGATTCTGCAGACGGGTAGGTCTAACGCCAAAGACAAGTCCGGTTTGGGTTATCATAATCAACCGCCTCCATCTTTAGATGTAAATTTGTGTAGACCGTCTAAGGATGAAATTAAAGATTTTGTGCCCACTACTTTAGTAGATACAAAGCCTGTTGAAATGCCAGTTAATGAACCTGTTGTTAAGCAAGTAGAGATGCCTGTAGTTGAATCTGTTAGTTTGCCTGCTGTTAAGCTGCCTGAATTTTATCAAGCTGACATAGAGGTCAGACATGATAGAAAGAAAACTAAAATAATCAAGGCTAAACCAGTGAAGCCTTTTGAGCCTGTTAAGTTTGCATCCTCAGGAACTGTCAAGTTCACCCCCTTTGGTAGTTTTCAGCCTGCTCCCTTACAAACTATTGAAGAAGAGGTTGAGATTGAGGATATTCCTTGTAAGTGTGTGTCTCAATGTGAAAAGAAAAATATTAAGCCCGAACATCACACTATTAATTCTAGGTTAACTGATGAAAGTTTTCAAAGAAATGCTAAGACTCAGGCTGAACTTAAAAGAAAAGGTTTAAAGAATACTAATGACAAATCAATCAAGAATTCTGTTAAATCTTCTGTTTCACATTCTGAGACATCCACTTTCACATGCTCACATAAGTTGTCTATCTCACCTCAATTTCTAGACTGTAACGACCAAACCTTTAGGGAAAGACGATCATGTTTCTACTGCAAGAAACAGGGTCACCTGATTAATCAATGCCCATTGCTTTTAAGAAAGAAGTTTGCAAAAGGTGTTCCCAAAATGTCTACTTATAGAAATTCAACTGTTAAATCATTTTCAAAGAAGAGTTCACTTGCTCAAACTTCTATCCCGAAAGTCAATGCCGCTAGGCTCAGTAAACCACTGGTCAAACAGCCTAACATTGTTAACAAGCAACCCAATACTGTTCCTGTGAAAGTTTGGAGACCTAAAGAGTCACCAAATGTCTCATCATCAAGTAATACTGCATCAGAAAATGCATCTGATCTCTTGAAAAACAAAGTTCTAGCTGATGTAGTTATTATTGATGAGGTCTCTGGAGTACCCAAGTCTGTAAAGGCCTGGGTCTCCATTTCTATCTAACCTATTCCCTATGTTGTGCTATAGCAGTCAGGACATGTACAAAGCAGCAAATGGTACGTGGATAGTGGCTGCTCACGGCACATGACTGGTGACATGTCTCTTCTGTCAAATGTTAAACCATATCGCGGAGGACATGTTGCTTTTGCGGGAGATACAGGGGGTAACATAACTGGTCAGGGTACTCTTTCTAACGGGCAAGTGACTTTTGATAAAGTGAATTATGTCGAGGAACTGCAACACAATTTGATCAGTGTTTCTCAAGTCTGCGACAAGAAGTTCACTACTGCATTTACAGATGTTGAATGCTTAATCTTGAAGCCGGGATTTGTCATTCCCGAGGAATGGGTGTTGCTGAGAGCACCCCGTGTACGTAACTCGTACATTTTGGATATGCATACTGTGGTTACCAAGGAGCATACGTGTTTGCTATCAAAAGCATCTTCTAAAGATTCACTGCTTTGGCACAGACGAATGGGACATATTCATTTTCGAAGAATGAATTATCTTATTAATAATGATCTTGTGTTAGGTGTGCCTAAAAAGTCATTCGTAATAGATGATGAATGCGTTTCCTGTCTCAAAGGGAAACAACACAAGAAGTTCCATAAGTCTAAGCTGGTGAACTCCATTGAAACTCCGTTGGAGTTGCTTCACATGGACCTGTTCGGTCCTGTGAATAAGAAAAGTATTGGTGGAAAATCATACTGTCTGGTGGTTACTGATGATTACTCAAGGTTTTCCTGGGTATATTTCTTGGCGGGAAAGGATGAAACGCCTGATACTTTAACCTATTTGTTCGACAGACTAGAAAATCTGTGTAATCTGAAAATCAAGAAACTTCGCAGCGATAATGGAACAGAATTCAAGAACAGAACCTTGGAAATGTATTGTCTTCGAAAGGGAATCTTTCATCAGTTTAGTGCTGCTCGTACTCCTCAGCAAAATGGAGTAGCCGAACGAAAAAATAGGACAATTATTGAGTCAACAAGAACCATGTTGTCTGACGCGCATCTGCCTACTACATTTTGGGCAGAAGCTGTTAACACTGCCTGCTATGTGTTAAATCGGGTCTCCATGGTTAAAAAGCGAAACAAAACATGTTATGAGTTGCTGAATAATCGCAAACCAAACTTGAAGTTTCTTGAGCCTTTCGGGTGTCCTTGCTCCATCTTAATTTCCAAGGACTCTGTAGGCAAATTTGATGAAAAGGCGGTCGATGGTCTATTTTTGGGATATTCTGTGAACTCGCCAAATAAAAGAGTTTTCAACAAGTCTACTGGGAGAATAGAGGAACACTTTGAAGTAAGGTTCATGAAGTATACTGATTCTCCAAAGGGCAAGGGACCGGAATCCTTGTTTGAGTATGACAAGTTGGTAGATTCTTTTAATCTTCCCAAATTTAGTGAAGAAGATCAGGTGGTATCTCTACTTCATGGTTTAGATCTTTCTTCTGAAGTTTCTACTTCAACCTCTAGAGCTGTACCACCTGAGAATATTGTCAATGATGATATTCCCTCCGACGCTGACCAGATGGCTACTGAATCCAATCCTCTAACTGAAACTGATATCATCTTACCAGTTGAACATGAAAGTTGTGCCACTGATAACTCAGTTGCTATTGAACTTTCAGAAGCCGCTCCTTCTAATCTGGATTCGATCATTGTGCATGATCCGATTCCTCAGCTTCGAATTCATTCTTCCCACCCCACTGATAACATCATTGGTGAACTTCAACAAGGCGTTTTAACTAGAGGTCAAGTAGCTGCTAATGAATCTCGTGAAGAATCTTCAACTGCCTCTTTTGCCTGTATTGAAGAAGAAATAGAAGAATGTTTCTTATCCCAGCTTGAACCGAAGAAAATCACTGAAGCTTTGAAAGACCCGTACTGGGTTGAGGCTATGCAAGAAGAGTTAAATCAGTTCAAAAAGCTTGGAGTTTGGGATTTGGTTCCTTTACCCAAAGATGTTGATCCAATAGGTACTCGTTGGGTATATCGCGTGAAGAAGGATGACCGAGGTGTAGTTATTCGGAATAAGGCTCAGTTAGTTGTTCAAGGTTTCACTCAAATTGAGGGTTTGGACTACGATGATGTGTTTGCTCCAGTTGCAAGATTGGAATCCATTCGCATCTTTCTGGCTTATGCGACATTTAAAGGTTTTCGGGTTTATCAACTCGATGTCAAGAGCGCATTTCTGTATGGAGAGGTTCTGAAGGATGTGTATGTCATGCAACCTCCTGGTTTTGAAGATCCAAATCATCCTGATTATGTTTGCAAGTTAGGAAAAGCTTTATATGGTCTTCATCAAGCTCCTAGAGCTTGGTACGCGAGGTTGGCAAATCATCTAACGAAAAATGGCTTTTCACGAGGCCAAATTGATAGCACTCTCTTCATAAAAAGGGCTGGAAAGGATTTGTTACTGGTACAGGTTTACGTGGATGACATAATTTTTGGTTCAACAAATGATTCTTTGTGCAGAGATTTCGAGAAGATCATGAAGTCCGAGTTTGAGATGAGTGCCATGGGAGAACTTAAATTTTTTCTCGGTGTCCAGGTTGAACAGTCTGATAAAGGTCTCTACATTCATCAGTCCAAATATGTCAATGACATGTTGACTCGGTATGAGCTCCATGACTATAAACCATATATTGAAACCGATCACAAGCTCGGGCCAGCTGAACACGAAGAAGACTGCAAGGAGCGAGATTATCGTTCTATGATAGGATCGCTGATGTATCTTACTGCATCCAGACCAGATATTGTGTTTGCTGTGTCTATCTGTTCCAGGTATCAAGCAAAGTCCAAGGTTTCTCACATGAAGGCTATGAAGCGAATTTTTGGTTACCTCAAATATAGACCATCACTTGGTCTATGGTACTCAAATGAAAAAGAGTTCTCTCTCACTGCCTATTCTGATTCTGATTATGGCGGCTGCAATTCGGATAAAAAGTCAACTACAGGAGGGTGCCAATATCTCGGTTCACGATTGGTATCTTGGCAGTGTAAAAAGCAAACCACAGTCTCCACCTCAACAGCGGAAGCTGAATACATTGATGCTGCAAGCTGTTGTTCCCAGATTCTGTGGATTCAACATCAATTGCGTGATTATGGGTTACTTCTTACCTTGACTCCTATTCATATTGATAATACTGCCGCTATATCTATTATTCGCAATCCCGTTCAACACTCTAAGACCAAACACATAGAGATTAGGTTTCACTTCATACGAGATTGCTATGAGAAACACTTAATTGACCTCTCTCATGTAGACACCCTTAAGCAAAAAGCTGACCTATTCACAAAAGCATTCTCGCGTGCTCGCTTTGATGAATTAGTAGCAATGATAGGGATAACTTCCTTTGATCTCAAGAAATGATTTGTGACTTGATTTTTGTACAGTTTATCTGTTTTTCTCTTATTATTAAAAAAAAAAAAAGCGCAATCGCCACTCTTTATACTCTTTAGTATATAAGATATGCAATGATTGCTATATTTTTAATATAGACGTTGAAGTTGTGTCTGTAAACAACTTGGGATATGATAGTACATCGGGTAACATGCACAAAATGGAATTTTAAGATTTATCTTTGATGTGTCAAGTAGGTCTATCTGACATATTTAAAACCGCTTTTGTAAAAATTATCTTCATCATATGATGTATTGGTAGACATGATACACACCGATCTCTAGGTTATTAAGAAGTAACTTTAATACATGTCTATGATCTTGTGGTGAACACTTGATGATATGCGACTCTATGTCTTAATTCCTTGATACAGCTTGACATGTTTCTATCTTTGAAATGTCTTATTTGAAATCATTTGGGGGTTTATGCTGACTGTTTCCTTTATAGTACGTAAGTACTGAACTGGTCTCAGTTAGTATATTCTTAGGTTTAAGCAAATAACAAGTCAATACACTTCAAAATCTAAAAGATATTGAACAAGGTCGCCGTTTGGGAAAATCCAAGTTCGGTTTGACCGCGTTCATTTTTGCTTAAACTTAACATCAAGAATACACTGAACAAGGTCGCCGTTTGGGAAACTCCAAGTTCGGCTTGACTGCGATTGGTCTTGATAAACCTGAATCATGCGTTGTTACTTTGTTGTACTCTGGTACAGACCTGTCAACATTGCATCGATTCTTAAAAATGATCGTCATCCAGTCCTTCTGATTATGGAAATTATGCTCAATTCTGGGTTATAGGAACATATCTATAGTGGGAACCACAGTGAAATTTTCATACTAACAATAATAGGTTAGCCCACAGATACAGATGTAACATGCTTAGGTGGATAAACAATATCAATAATCATCTTGAAATAATTTTTCCAAAAGATGTTTTAAAGGTGCCACGTAAATTTAAAGTGGACAAATATACTGGTAATCGAAATAACTCTTTCTATTCCTAATAATTGCATGTTGGTTCGATATGATCCCTAACCAAAATACCTCACTCCGTCATCAAAAAGATTTTATAATTTTTACGTGTTAAGTTGACCCTGTGTCTTTTTTTTGTTTATGTTTAAGTTTTTATCCTTTTAATATTATTTAAATTGTAATTGTAATTTTCTTCTTTTAATTTTTATTTAAGTCACAAATCATCTTCATTGCGAAAATTCTAAAATCAAAAGAAATCGAAATCGGATTCGAAATCGAATTTTATGTCGATAAAATCTGCTTTGTTTTCTGTGCGACACAAGCATTGTGTCGTATTCCATTTATACGACACAAGAATTGTGTCGTACATTGTGTCGTATCCCATGTATACGACACAACCGTTGTGTCGTATATTGTGTCGTATGCATTTCGGGTTAACTATTCAAACCTTGCGACATAACCATTTACGTTTTCATATACTTTCACGACACAAACTATACAACACAAAGACGATTTTGCGACACAAGTGCGATTTTGTGACACTATTGTGTTTTCGATCGGGTTCGTTATTTCGAAGCTTTTTTCGGTGTTTCATTGCTCGATTCCTGTTCTTCATCCCTTCGCGTATCCTTAGGTACATTTATTTCGTGTGTTAACCGTTTAATTTGTCGTGAATTTGACCGTACATATTCGGCTTTTAGGGTTTCGGGTTAAACTCGAAATTAATTAGGGTTTAGGGGTTTCTAGGGTTAGATAGACGTATATTATTGATCCCCTACTGTTTATGAACCCTAGGGTATGGTTAGATTTCGAAAACCCCAAAATTTTTCTCAAAATTAAATCTGGGTTGGTTTGGTGTTCATCAATGCGACATAACATACGACATAGTCGTTATGTCGCATAGATTCGTTAGTTTTATGTCGTATTGATCTTAACTGCTTATGTCGTATTTTCTACGACATAACATACGACACAAGCCTTATGTCGTACCTTATGTCGTATCCGAGATTAATTTCTCAATAAATGCTAAATGCAAGGGAAATGCTGTCCGCGTGACACGTGTCATGCGACACAAGCCTTGTGTCGTAGTATATCTCTGCGACACAATTATTGTGTCGTATCTCTCCTGTGCGACACAACTGCTGTGTCGCAGAACATTTGTAAAATAAAACGCGATTATTTTTGTGTACTAACGCTAACGCCGCTCGAGTTTTTGTTGTATTACTGTTATTTTTTTCAGATATGGCTGATCAACAACCTGCACAAGCTGCTCCACTTCCTGAAATTGTTGTGACGAAATATTTTTGGGAACCGCGTCACAATATTGTGGCTTTCATGAACACTGCTGTTGAGACGTCGCGTCCATATCGACCCATGATCTCTTTTCTACGACGGTCTCGAATCTATAAAGCCATTACTGCTGATACACGGATTTTGCGGGACCACGTTACTGAGTTTTGGGATAATGCTGTGGTCAACAAAGAGGAACAGGATACTCGTATTATTTCTAGGGTTCGAGGTCAAGAGGTCATCTTTACTGAGCAGCTGATTCGGGATTTCTTTGAGTTTGGGGACAACCCAGATATGCTCATTCAGTTTAGTGCTGCTGCTATTGCTCAGGGAATGCGATCGATCGGTTATCAGGATATTCCCGTTGACCAGTACAAGAAGACCTATATGACCAAGGTTTGGCGGTATCTGGCTCACATTGTGATTGTCTGTCTATCCAGCCGCAGGGCAGGCCTCGAGGGAATGAGCGACTGTATCAGCTTTTCTTGCGTTAATCTACAACAAGCCCTTCAACTTCTCTGGTTATATCTTCAGGGGCTTTGTCAACAACGCACTGGATACCCGTGACAAGTGGGCTTTATATCCTCGATTCACTCAGCTACTGCTGAATCATCTTCTTCCAGGTCTTCCGGTGAATGCTTTCCACACTTTCAAGCAGACGCCGATGAATACCCGGATTTACACCACTTGTACCTCTTTTGCCAAGCAGGGTCAGGCACCGGAACGTGAGGTTGCCCTGTTCGGACATATTATGGACCCTGCTTATGTTAGTCCTCCTGGTGAGCAGTTCAATGCTCCAGCTTCTCAGCCGCTAGTTCCACCGCCACCAGCTCAACAACCGCAAGTACAACCACCGCCAGTTCTGCAACAGCAGGTTTTGCCAGATCCTGTGGATCAGGAGTTTGTGGATCTCGATCGTGAAATCGATGCCTATCAGCCTCCTTCTCCACCTCCTGAATCCTCCGGCCGAGGTAAAAGGCCTCGAGATTCTTCTGATACTGGTATTCTGGATTCTCTGGCCAGACGCTCTCGCACCTCTACATCTACATCCTCTGAGCTCCCCAGAACCGACACACCGATCACTCCTCATCCGGCTGTCATTCAAGAGCTCCTGCAGCGACTTGATAAAATGCAGCATGATATGGAAGCTCAATCGACAGTGTTTGAAGCTCAGGATGCAAGAATCTCTCGCCTGGAGAAAGAGAACGAAGAGCTGAAGTCAACGATTTTGCTACTGGAAACCCAAGCTATTGCTTCGGGGGAGATGAGCCAACCAGCTTTAGAAACAACACCTAGGGTTTCCGCCGAGGGCGATGAAAATGTAAACCCTGATAATGTAAATGATTCCAATATTAATGAAACTCCACTTTCTTTGGATTATATTCTTGAGTTACCAGGACAACCGAAACCGTTAGCTGTAGATTACACGTTCTGTAATTTGACATACTTTCAAGCTGCGGTTGACGAAGACGATGTTGTGCCTGAAGAGTCCTTTGACTTTGAGGCTGCTAATGCTGATGATGATATTGATGTTGAGGAAGAAGAGCTTGGACCAGATGAAGAATATGCTGATCAGCCTGTTTATCCTCAAGAAGGTGTTGTGGTTTCCGATTCTTCAGACGACGAGTCAGGGCCTGCTTTTAATTACGTACCTGGATCTACTGCTCAAGCTGCCCCTGCTCATGAATCGCCTATGCCTTCCAGTTCATCACAGATTCTTATTCGTGCAACTTACGATGACATCTTTCCACAGGATACATCTGAAGGTACTCCTGTTGACAAGGAAACATCTATCAGAGATAACTGGTTTCCGAAAGGAAAAAATCCTGCACCTGTTCCTGTTACCTGCAAGAAGTACAAGGTTGGCGGTGATTATACCGGACTTATAAAAAGTTGGAAGGTAAGCAAGGGAAGATTGATGATTAAGAGACGTGACGGTATTCAGTATTTTCATCGATCTCTGAAGAAATTGAGTACGTTGCCAAAGCATGATCTTGTTCGTCTTACTCGGCTTCAGTTGATCAATCCTCATAAAGACGGAGTAGCTGAAGTTATTCAGAAAGTCATGCGGGCAGAGATTCGATCAAAGAAATATCATTATGTCAAACCCGTGCTGGGTACACGTTTTACTTTCAAGAAAAAGCTTGATCCAAAGACAAATCAGCCAATCGTCAGAAATCACTATCCTCCGGCTAAGTGTCTGCATGAGATCTCGCTGGAATCTGTTCCCTTCAATCTTCTTAAACGTTTTCACTACTGGGAACTGGATGCTCACACCGGCGAAGCCGTTCTTGTCTACGTGCCTGATTCTGTGCCTCAAACTGGGTCTACTTCTTTGTGGGGTTTACGAAAAGCAGAATTCAAAATATTTGACCCGATGAGCATGATAAACTTGTCAAAGGATGACATGAAGAAATTGTTCAACAGTCGTATTCGCTACAATCCTGACAACGAGTTCAACACAATTCTGGCGAAGCGATTTCAGAAAATCGTTGATATATGCTTCTCTTTTGGTGTACATGCTGGTGGAAACTTTCCACCCGGATGGGTTTGAAGACTGAAGCAAATTGAAGAACTTTTTGAAGACCAAGCTGAAGACACGGGGGAGTTTGTTGATACATCAATGTATGTCTGTCAGTTGGTCTCAGTCTGTAATTGTGTCGATATTGTAATTACGTATTAAAACAATTTTAGATTTAGATTAATTACAATTTTCTGTAATCTTGCGACACAAGCATTGTGTCGCAGTGTCTGTATATGCGACACAAGGATTGTGTCGCAGAGTCAATGTATGCGACACAATAATTGTGTCGCAGTGACAATCTATGCGACACAAGGATTGTGTCGCATGAAGTTTGGATCAGACTATAAATAGAGCTTATCAGCTTCTGTTTTAGTCACCAAAAAAAAAACACTTACACACAACACTACGAAACTCTCTGTAGAAAACTCATATATTGTGTTGCTTAGATTCTTGTGTGTCTAGTTAAAGTGTATGTAATCTCACTTGTTGATTGTTTATATAAACTTACACTTTGTGTTTTGGTCATTTACTTGTTAAATATCTAGCATAACTTGTGTGTTTAATTCCGCATCTACATACAAGTTTTAGGCTTCTCGATTTGGTCCGTGTACGGAACCTACAAAGGTTTCGAAATATTGTTAAATGTGTCAGGAACTCTTGAGAGTTTGGTGAATGAGGAAAGTGTCGAAGATAATAGGAGTTTGATAACTAGTAGGAGTCTTGAGATGGTTGTAGTATTTATGGATCTCGAGTTTCTGCGGGTTTAGTATGTGGATTCTGACACCACTAAAGCATTCATACCTTTGTTTTACTCTCGAATGGCAAATTAATTTGCGGCTGACCAGGATTTATGAACCAAAGTCTTCTCAGAGAGCCGCGCTTGTTATTTTAAGTCGTATAGTGGGAGTGGGTTGAGTTGGAGAAGATATGTTCATATAAATTGTACGTATGTTTTTGGGTCGGTGTACTTGTGGAAAAATGAAAGTTGGTAATGTAGGTTTCAAGGTTTTGATTGCGGTCTCACGGATAAAGCAAGATGATAATCTACGTGTTAGCTTTATCTGAAATTTTTTGATTGCTAGGATGGTAAATTAGATATACGAAATTCTGTGCGGATGGTCTGTTGGGTTAGTCGTTTCTTATTCACGGGCTAGTGAATCAACTAGAGTCGAAAATGATCTGGTGTACGTAAAGAAGTTATACCGTTGGAACTAGTCCATTATTAGTTATCAGATATGCATCTTTGAATTGGTTTGCTAATAAATCTCATGCATAAATTTAATTAGGAAAATAAATTGATATTTACGTAGTCCTCTTGTTGATTTCACCCCATGTTCCCATTTATTCATTATGTTTAGGATATGAATTTTCTTATTTAAGTTGTAATTGTGTTTTGAGAATATGTAAGTAAAAAATATTAGAAAATTGCTCCAAACGTTTCTTTTCTTCATTTTCACGTAAATATATATAACTGAACCAGCACTTGGTATCAGAGCTTTGTTCGATTTGAGGGGGTGTAAGTCCATTTTGATAGAGGGTAGGAAAGGTGTAGCATCCATCCTTGATCGATGTGCTCCGTGGTAAAGGGAGACTAACCGGAAGCCGGGAAGGCGAGCAGTAAGAATTCAGTAAAGGTGGTTTTGGTTTGGCTTGCTCGCAAGTTAAGGAAAACGGAAGAAGCAAGAGCTTGGTTTTCTTGACCGGTGGAAGAGGACTCTCTGAACAGTTTGGATCGAAAAGGTTGGGGCTGGCACAAGGAAGAAAAGAATAACAAGAGGCTAACAGGAGGTGCATGACAAATGGACAGGAAGATATCAAAGCAGGTGGCTTTGATTCAGTTTATCGGGAGACATAAGCCGGTAAAGGTGGTGGTGACTTTGTTTTCTTGATTGGTGGAATAGTGATCTCGGAACAAGCTTGATTAGAGAGTTAGGGGCTATAACAAGGGAGGAGGAATGGCAATGGTACAAGTAAAAGAAGGTAATTCGATGGCATATCAAGTTCCGGTGGTGCTGTCACACAAAAAGACAAAAATTGCATGGTTGTAAACATTATGGCGGTGGAATTTTAAATCGGGTGGCTTTGGATGTGGCCGAGGAAGAGGTTGTGGATCAGGGAAAAGTTGTGATTTTAATGAACGTGTCCAACGGGAAGCCATGTTAGATGTTACAAGTGTGATGAACAAACCGATTAAAGGGTGATTGTTGGGTTAATCGGGTACAATTCACAGGATAGTGAGTCAACACGAGTCGACACTGATCAGGTGCACGTGAAGAAGTTCTACTGTTGGAATTAGTCCAATATTAGTTATCATGTTTGAATTGGTTTGCTAATAAGTCTCATGCATAAATTTAGTAATTTAAAACGGTAACGACGTGTCCCGAATGATATTTCAATGGTAAGAAGTTTCAACGCGTAACATTGGTGAAGCGACGGATATTGTGAAGGGTTATTGGTTTTGGGGTTTGTTAATATTCAAGTGGGATATTGTTAGGATTGTGAAGCTTAAGGAACCAAAAACAAGAAATTTTGAATAGGGGATGTTTCGCCTTGCGACATAATGTTTCACCTGACGAGAGTAGGTTTTGCGTGGCGAGAGCCCTCTTCGCCTTACGAAATTTAGGTCGGCTAGATTTGTTATTTCTTGTTCTCTAAATTAAGTTTATCCTATATATATATAACCCCTATGTATTTATAAATCCTTGGTACAAGTATTATAATGAAAACTCTCTGGTTTTTGCTTCGTGGACCAAACCAATTCCTAGTTGGAGATTGGACATAACCACGTTAAATTCTTGTGTTTGTATTATTCGTTTATCTTTTTTACGTGTTTTGATTGCTAGGCATATAATTATCTATCTGTTTATTGTTCGTGGGTGTAACCCAATTACACTTGTATGTTGGACTTTTTTTGTTGTTGCTAACAATAGGTATTGTTAGTTGGATATTTCTGCTGCAAATTGCTAACGGTTTCATCATAAACAATTAAGCTATGGTCAATTTTATATATCTACGATATAATCATGTAACTAGAAACCCTAATTACTTTATTAGCTACCTTTTGTATCTCCCTTAAACATAGGTAGCAATATGATCCCGTTGTGTAAGTGTGACATTGGGTTTGGGTTGAAACACGTCATTTCTTATAATAGCTGGTAATGGGATGGTTACCACAAACACTTCGTCATTATTTTTTTAAAAACAGTTGTTTTATATGGTACTTCAAGCATAATAATTTAATTATATATTTATATAACAATACGGAGTATATAGTAATAGTAATCTAGATGTTTGTATATAAATTAGTTAAGTAACATTGTGTCTTCTTTAAGGAAATGATTATATATAAACTAAGGCTTGAGAATTCTATAAGAAAGTATTATATAAACTAGAGCTTGAGCATATGTAGAAGAAACGAACAAACATATTCAATGTATTGGTAAGAGTTATAAAATGATATATACATGTACCTTTATTTGTTATCATTGTTTGCGCATTCGTGGAGGAACAATATCACCAAGTAACCCTTGATCTACATGCGAACTTTGAGAGGATGCTTGAGGAAGTTTTTGAAATAAACGAGCTCTTGATGATTGACTTGATACTAATTGTGGCTGCGATTGTGTGGAGCCAACAGCACGGACTAATTGATCACGAAACTGTGCTCTAGTATAGTCAAAAGGCTGATGTAGGGCTAAGGAATTAGAGGCAAATTGTCTTGAATATGCAGATTCATGATGATGACTTGCAAGTGATCTAGGGAACCCTACTGTGTGGTGACAATGTTGGCCTTCGTATGTTGTGATTACAGTTGTGGGGTCTTCGGATGATCGCTCAACTCGTTTCTTGACGGTGCATTTACTGTTTGTGCAACGGTAATAGCTCCTTCATAAGAATAGTTAAACAAATGGGAAAATTTAGAAAAATAAAAATAAAGAATGTATGCACTTTAATGACAAGTCTACAACATTAATTAACTTTCAACAAGTTGTGTTTCTATACAAGGGATTTCTTTGTTTTTAGCATCACCTCATGCATGTACAATACTTGAGTTTAATATATTAGCTAAAAAAGTTACCTAAATGAAAACATTACACATATAGCCATATGATGCTAATAAAAGACATGATATATATGTGCTGTGAAATATCTGAATGATTGTCTTCTTTACCAAAAAATCATATGATATACGAGTACAACTATATAGATGAGCAATTAATGATGTTAAACATGCCTACAACGTAGGCATAAAATAAGCTTAATTCATCCAATGTTTGACATTTGGATTTGACACATGTGTATTTCAATACCATATTCAATTTGACACATTGTTAAGCATACATTTTAGGTCTGTTATCCTTTTTTCTAGATTGTTGTACTTCGTGCGTTTGTATAGTAGCTATACGGTTAGTTACATCATATCTCTTCTTAAATGCATTTAGCCAGTTGAGCGCATTTACATCTTCTTCGGGATAGTCATATCTACATTAAGTTCTGTCAACTGACATACTTTTGGTACAAAATGCAGTGGGGGCTGGGATCTGGGGGACGTAGAGCTAACAGCTTGAATCATTTATACTAAAAGTTAACACTGACATTGATATCAGTACAATAGTTAATAAAACTGAGATATTAGGTTCCCTTTAACTGCATAAATGGGGTTGATACTTGATATATATATGTGCATTTAATCTGAGTACTATTATTATGTATGATTTATGATGATTAATTTTTAGTAATATAGCTATGTGTTTTTATAAGTGATGAAATACAACCTAGGAAAAGGGCTATTTTTAACTGCTTTCTGCCCATATTTTCTCCATCTGTAACCATCTTCGAGATGATCGATTTCACTCTTGGTCATGAACGCGAAACGTGGCTGACGGATCTTTTTCAGTCCCTTCTTTTTAACCTTGCCCCTGTAAATTATTTCAACCAACTTCTTTTAGCAAGTAAATGATGAACGTAAAGTACCACATAAAAAGCCTGATGTGTTTACAGAACGTACTAAAAGTCTTCAGTATTAGGTACGTAAATTGGAAAATGGCAAGTTAGAAGGTTGTTGCATAAGGACGAGAGGCATTAAAATTTTAAAGACTAAATTCAATATTAAGAGTCATTTATTAGAAGTTAAGATTGATAACAATCCATTAATATAATTTACTACCTTCGTCCCACTCAAAATGTCATGTTTTGATTTTTTAAAGTCTTTCTTTGTAAACTTTGACTTTAAATATCTTTGTTGGTGTGTTATATATTACTTGATGCAAAATTTATACAAAATATATGAATGAGTTAGGTTTTAAATATATTTTCATTAGTATAATTTTCTTCATGTATTATCTAACACAAATAAAAATATTTAAGGTCAAAATTGAAAAAAAAAAAAATTAAAAAGTCAAAGTAGAACACTTTGAGTGGGACAAAGTAGTTTGTCAAGAAGAACATACACTTCCTCATTTATAAGAGTTTTTTTTTTTTTTTTTCTTTTCAAAATAAAAGAAGCAAATGTTTTTGATGAAAAACACACAGGTGAACTAAACAAAAAGAAATAATGAAAAAAATAAATGAAAAATAAGGATTTTTCTGAACATATATAGCTATAAGAGTTATGGTTAAGATATAGTGTTAATCGCCCATTGTAAATGAATAAGGATAAGACTATTATTTCTTTATAACGCAATGTATTGATCATGTCTTTTCTCAAACTTTGTATAGTTTAGATATAGACAATTACTTTGAGATGAATGGAGTAACCAACTATATATACAACTCTTTTATGCGTGTTAACCACAATATAATGACTTTGTTTAGAAAAATAAAAAATAAAGGCTACTAATTTTTCAAGAAGCAATTAAGTTAAAACGAAAAAGATTGATGCAATCATGCATGCAAGAGTGAAGTTGATGGAAACCGTTATGGTGTCAATAAATAAGGACCACAAATGCAAAAATTAACTGGTAGAGATATACTCTATATTGAAACTTCAAAAACTTGACAACAAATAATTTGATTTGATGCCATGTTTAAATTGTTAGTAACTTTAATTATATGCAAGTTTCACATAGTCACGTGTGTTGTATCAAAAAAGCAGATATCTAAATGTAACGCATTCAAATGTTCCTGAAACACAGACAATTATAATAATAATTTATTTAGTTATTAATAAAAACCCTGCATTTTCATACCAACATCACAATATCTATCACATGCATATTTTTTATTTTACGTAACAAATTAAATCTAGATCTTTAATTATTTTTTATGCAACCAACAATTAAGAATACAAGAGGATGCACCTCACTTTTTATGTACGTACCTGCTATGCAGAATCATTGACATAGACGATATAATGAAAATACCCCGTACAAGTTTTTTAAGTAAAAATATGACTTTTGTGAAAGTTGGTTGCAATTTGTTGCAATAAACCACATTACACGTATGTATAATGTATAAAATAGGTGTCAATTTTAAAGTTATTGGTTATTTATAGGTCATGTTGAATAACATTCATAAGGTGATGAGTTTGTTAGATCTCTTTTTTTTCTAGATGTGTATAAGTGGGTGTCTAATATAACTTCCAATCATATAACAATTAACAAACGGGTCTAAATGGATCTAACGGGTAATATTTTTTTTAACACCTAATATATTTATTTTCATTTTTCATTCAAATAAAAAAATTCAGTGGAAACCCGATGGGTCGACCCGACTCTAGACCCATTTGACCTGAACTCATTTAGACTCATCATCCTAAACAACCCATTTAGACCCGAACCCATGACCCGTGACCCGATCCGATCATTTTGCCACTACTACTATAGTTTACATGTGTACGTCTACCTACATATTAGCATGTGTCTATATTCTAGCCAGCTAAAATATGAAGATAAAAAATAGCCCTTCATATATTAAATAATTAACAAAAATGCCATCACAAGTTGCGTGAACAGCTTTCCGTAACAAATTGTGCTCTCTAGAAGAAAAATCACGAGAAAATGATTTTATAAACTTTTTCTCAAATAAATAAATAATTACGAGTAGTTTTCAGCTTAATGAAATTTCAACGTTTGAATATGTAGATATATTAATATGAATACACGCCCTTTTATTTTTTATTAACAAAACTTATCACGTACTCAATCTTTTTATCAGAAAATACTAAAAATGATTGCAACAGTACACATAAATCTCAGTTTGTAAATTTGACAAAGTGTCAATTAGTTAATAAAATAAACTGTTATCATATGGCTAGCTTATGCTGTTACTTATATATTATTATAGATTATAGATATAGATAGAAGATCGATAGATAGATATTACTAACTCACGGTCTATCGGACGATGGAGGTTTACCACCGGACGTCGTCGTAGATGAATCCGGTCGATCTTCGGAAGAACTCGACGAAAGGAACGGATTCGACGACATCGATATATCCCCTGCGTCATCAACAGATCCAGCAGCTTGCACTTCAGTAGCAACAGTATTTGCACCTACCTCCGGTAAGGTGACGGAGGAGGTAGCTACGGATTTCGAATTGATCCGATCAAAAACGGGTGGTGGCGGAGGTTGATAGCTCCATCCGAAATCATTTAGTACGTTGTTGCTTTCTCTAACATCGTTTCCGAAAAAACTGTAATCGCCGGAGAACATCCGGATAGGATCTCCGGTGATTTGATTAGCTTTATCGTTATCATCCATGTACGGTGCAGATGAGAGAAATTGATTAAGTCTATATAGGCGAGGTAGAGAAATGGTGTGTGTCTAGGGTTTTTAGGTTTAAAAGAGAGAAAGAGAACGCGTGAAGTTCTTTTCCTGTCCACGATTGATTGGATTTTTCTTTTAGTATTTTTATATATTTAGTACTGTATTATTTAATCTAATTTATTGGGTTTCTCTATATTTTTAAGTTTTATTTTTGTTATTTTGTGTTAGGTGATTTATACACGTTAATACGTACTTCTTCCGTGTCAAATTAAGAGTCTCGAATCAGATTTATAATTCTTTCTTTTTCAACTTTGACTTTAAATAATTTTGTTTGTGTTATATATTACTTTATAAAAATTATACCAATGAAAATACATTTAAAATACAATCCGTTCATATATATTTGTATAAAGTATTATATAACACAAACAAACATATTTAATATCATACTTGAAAATTATTGACTCAAAAAGTCAAAACATGACATTTAATTTGAGATAGAATGAGTATATATATTGTACATTCTTTCTTATTTCCAATTTTTTTCCCTTTTGGCACTCATTCACCACACTATGCAAAACGCTTTCTCTCCATATATCGTGCAATTGCACAAGTCTCACTTAAAAAGACAAATGTGATTAAGATAGAATTAATATACACTAAAAGTATCAAACTTTTACAAAATGTTCAATTTAAGAAATGATCAAAAATTATTTACTTAAATCAACCTTAACCATACGTAATGTGTTTAAGGGTAATTAAAATTTATTAAAATGTGTATTGGGATAACGAAGGTCTATAAATTGTTCAAAATAATGAATGATTGTTGAGACATGATCCTTTTTACATGATTTTATAATGACAACAATTTGAGTATAAACTAAAGAACTTCTATGTACAGCCAGCATAAAGACTTAATCAGATAGTTCAAATAGCATACAAGTTAGTTTGTGCGCTGTGTCCAAAAAATTCAATGAGCTAGCTATGCACAACCAGCTCAGAGAATTCTGCATGACCAACTTTAATGTATGTTCAATAAAAGTTATGTCCTAAGCTTGCTACCTATATTTGCATTCAACAAGTCGAAGATGAAGTAGAAGATAGAATCTGAAGACCCAGCGATGGGACCGAAGTTTATATGAAGCTAGGCACCCAGCTCAGTGAATGTAGTTCATCAAGATTGTTGCGGATTCAATTTAATGATTATCACAACACTTTAATTTGGTGCATCAATATATGTCTAAACAAGATATAAAATAGTGTACGACGATGTACAACTATCAATGGTGGACGTTTGTGGCATGGTGCACCTCTCTTCTTTCCTTAACCAATACGACGGCGTGTGTGTTGCACGCAAGACAGTATATGCACGTCCGACATTCTCCAATGGATCTGATGACACGTGAATGCATTTGATTGGTTGAAGGGATACGGGAATGCATTTTGCTAGCTTATAAATAGAAGATTTCACATAATTTGCAGAGTGTGAATCCATCAAATAAATATAGAGCAAGTGTATTAGCATTTCTTGTAATCAGCTCATAGTGTGTTTTGAGCTTGAGTATAAAGTGTTTAATCTGTTTCAAGAGTTAGTAATTCCGTTTATAGCTAACTTGTAATTCCTTGATAAATAATCAATAAAGAATTAAGTTAAAAATTACACTATGTTCGTATCATTGTTCATTACAAATTGTTAAGTTATTGAACTCAAATTCAAAATTAGTTGTATTAAGTTAAGAATTACACCGTGTTCATATCATTGTTCATTACAAATTGTTAAGTTATTGAACTAGAATTCGATATTAGTTGTATTCCCCCACCCCCTCTACAATATAGGGCTTGTAGTTTGAGAACTACAATTAATGCTTGTCAGCTATTTTTTGCTAGGCGAAGGTTTTAAAAGTAGGTTATTTTGTTATTAAGATATTAGATTGTTCCATAAATTAAACATTTTGTAAAATTTGATTCCCTACATATTTATTAACCCATTAAGATACTCCCTATCTTCAATATTGGTGAGAATCGAACTCGCAACCAATGTTTTGAAAACCGGTTGAACCGGACCGGTCCAACCGGTTCGACCGGATTTTTGAGGTTTTCCGGCCGGTTGAAAACCGGTTTTGACCAAGAGTTGACCGGTCAACGAACCGGACGGTTCGGTCAAAACCGGGCGGTTCAACAGGGAACCGGACTGGTCCGACCGGTTTTTGATTTTTTTTTTTTGAAAAAAATGATTTTGGCCCGGTTTTGGGACGGTTGAACCGGACCGGTCCAACCGGTTCGACTGGAAATTGAAGGATTCCATTCCGATTCAATTTTCGATTTTCAAAACATTGCTCGCAACCTCATTTATACAAAGTCAAGTTCCCAAACTGCTTTGATTATTATCTGTAACATTTTTTTTATCTTAAACCTTGTTTTTTACATTTATAACTATCGAGAATTTCTTCTTCTTCTTTATTTCTTTTCTTTTTATTACAAGTTTACAACAGGTTGGGATTTTTCTATTTGTTTATTTTATAAAAACATTGTATGTCAACAAAAAAAAATTTAGTAACTTTTACAAAACAATGGAATTTCTAATGAGCAAAATTAGTGGAGTTCCCTTAAATATTCACGATCTTTTATATTGTATTTTAATATTTAATATTTTAATTTTCTTCTTTTTATAAAATTTTCACTTATTGTATATCATTTCACTTTCTTGAGTTTCTTCTCATCTTCTTCACACTACATCTCATTTTTCAATCGTTTTAATTCAACTAAAGCTTCAAGCAATGTTTTAAGACCCGGTTCGACCGGCATGGTCGAACCGGTCGGACCGCACTTTTAGAGTTTTCCGGACCATTTAAAACCGGGTTTTTCAATATGTTGACTAGTCAATGACCCGGTTGACCCGGCCGGTCGGACCGGGACCCGGAACCACACATTGACCCGGGTTTCATGTTTGTTTTTCTTTTTTTTTAAATTTCTATGTACATTTAATCATTTATATTTAGGGAATGTTTATTGATTGTGTATTTCAAGAATAATAAGGGTAATAAATGAATCTTTGACTGATGTGTTATCACCATTTATTACTCTATGGATTATATAATTATTATATTGATGTGTATTCCAAGAATAACAAGAGAATCAATGTGTCATCACCCTTTATTACTCTATGGATTATAATTATTATACATGATATAATTAATAATTATATTTATAATTATAAAAAAAATAAAAAATTCACTAAATATTACTATTGTATACTATTATTAAATCCGGTCCGACCTTCCGGTCCGACCGGTCCGACCAGAAAATAACAATTTTCCGGGTCGACTAAAAACCCGGGGTTTAAAACATTGGCTTCAAGTGAACAGCACGGTTATTTTTACTTATTTTCGCAAAGCATACGTTTTTTAGATGCGGAAGATGGTAAACGATATAAATAAAATAATATAAAAAATGAGTAAAAACGTTGTTAAATGCTCATAATACTGTTTCTTATTAAAATGCATATTCACGGGTCTTGGAGAAAATCATTATTCAATGTTGCTTTAGTGAAAGGTTTGGCCGAGGAAGGAATAGGTAAACGATTATATAAAATAATAAACAGGGTCAACATTTAAATAGTACGTAAAAGAACTAAAGAAGTGAAGATAGCCAATTAACGAGGATACGGTTGATCGTTATTTCGTTACCACGCGTGTAAAATATAGTCGCGCTATTATAAGAAATACAATGTCAAATTATAAATCAAATCATTAATCCTACGAGTTTTGCTAAGGCCTTTTCTTAGAATTAAATTAAATATATGCATTAAATAAAGATAAATATTCGTTTTTTATTCTCAATTATATCTGAGAAAATTAAACTTTGTATTTACTACCCTCAAACTTTCCTTTTACAACACATTATTAAATAAGATTTATATTATTAATGAAAACTTTAAGTGTATTTATGACGTCAAATTATTTTTAACGGAAAACTCCTTACGTAATTAACCACTTTTAGTTTGTTTCCAACGAATTGGGTTACGTTGTTGCTGTTGAAGTTTGCTTAAATTGTCGAAACTAGCAACATAAAAAAGAGAGCATATTTATTTACGGTTAGCCATTTCTTAATTACCACTAAACAAATTTCAAGTATTAGACCACTTGCGATGGTATCATGTCCATGAGGCGTCATCAATGGTATGATTAGCTCATGATGGATGAAAGATGTAGCCCGTTAAATTTTTTTACAAAATGTTGCATTATTTAGTTATTTTTCAGTTTAAATTGTTCATGGGAAATTGGGATACATCATGTTTGTTGTAGACGATGGGGAAGGTGTTGGTTGGTGATGGCGTGCTAGTTTAAGGTGAATGTGTGAATTTTTTTTTTCAAACTGCCATAAATATTTAAATAATAATGATAATAAATAAATAAATAAAGTAGAAACATTTTTTTTAAAGACAGATGGGAGTATAAGATTATAAGCACCATGGATTTATTTTGAAGGTACATATTGATGGGATTTTTAAAATGGTGTCATCTCTTTGATGTCCTACATATATCATTAGTTTAGAAGTAAATGTAAATTGTATGGAGTTACTAATTAATTGAAAGCAGATGATTTAAAATGGCTAAGTATATATACAGTAATAATTTAAGTAACTTCTTTGTTAATTATTTCAAGCTACAAAGAGTACATTTTCTAAAATTTAATAAAATTATGATATCGTGAATAACAATATCGTAAATTTGGTTTCAATAACAGTGAATAATCAGTAGGGAGTAATTATTGATGACAACTTTATTGATTTTATAGGATAATACATATATAATACTACTATACGTACACTCCTTTACTTTCTTTATCAATAGTAATGAAAATAACCATTATATTATTTCACATATTTAGGTATTGTTGTACGATGTATAGATTTAAAAATTCTATTCATAATTTATGACATGGTACGTTGGTAACTAGATACTATTAAATTTCAGATCTAAAGTTGTTTTACGTTAGTTTATAATAATGCAATAAATCATAGCATTACATCAAACCAATTATTGCCAAGCTAAATCGTAAGAATCCATCATTATCATCATCACAGGGGTGAGCGCGGTACGAAACCGGTACCAAACCGTACCGAACTGATTGGTACCGGTTATTTTTTTGACCCTAAAGTGATAACCAAATAGCGGACCACCTAAAGCGGTACGGTACCGGTACAATTACGGTACCTGTAAAAGCGGTACTATACCGCTTTGGTACCAAAAAATAGTAAAATATATAATAAGTAAACATATCTACGTATTTTGTATTCGATATAATTCGAAGAAGATAAATATTAATGAATATCAAATTTATAAAAACATCATTAAGTTATATAGATGGATATTGTCGAAGAAAAACAAATATATACAACGACGTTATCGTACCATGAGTCTAACTATATTTTATATTTCTTAATTACCCAAAAAAGATCATTTTTATATTCATAAACGTACCATATGATCACAGAATTGAGGTTTCAAATAAACCTTTTAAGATATAAAAAGAACCTATGAAACTATAACAAAGAAAAACATGTATATTTTTGATATGCTAACAAAGCGGAAAAAATGTAAAGTACCGGTACCAAACCGGTTGGTATCGATTATTTTTTTCCCTAAAGTGAGTACTGAATACCGAACCGTTTAAAGTGGTACGGCACCGGTTCGGGACGATACCGGTACGGAATCAGGATTCGGGTACAAATGCTCACCACCACCACCGTCGTCATCGTCGTCGTCGTCGTCGTCATCATCATCATCATCATCATCATCATCATCATCATCATCATCATCATCATCATCATCATCATCATCATCATCATCATCATCATCATCATCATCATCATCATCATCATCATCATCATCATCATCATCATCGTCGTACTTAGTTTCATTTTTTCGTAAAGAAAATCATTATAATAGTATTATAACTTTACATAAGTAGCACATTAAAGTTTAGACATGTACGACTACATTCAAGACTAGAAAGCATACTAACGCCATAAGACATGTATTGATTGAGGTAAAAACACCTTATTAATTTCAAAAGTGTAAAGTATGTACGAGAGAAAGAAAATTAATCTTATCTTGTACGATTTTTACAATGTATACATGTTGATAATCTTATCTTGTACGGTTTTTACACTGATTTGCTAAATCATGCTAGAAAGAAAATAAAACATGATCAACAAATGTTGTCTAACGATATTTATTTTATTAATTAATAAATAAAATAAAAATAAATTACACGGTACCTCCGTTTCAATATTATCGTCCACTTTTGACATTCTAATATTCGTCTTTTCAGCTTTAACCTTAAATATTTTTATTTGTGTTATATAATATTTAATAAAAGTTATACCAATGAATATACACTTAAAACTCAATCTATTCATATAATTTGCATCATATAATATATAATATGAACAAAAATATATAAGATTAAAGTTGAAAAATAAAAACTTCATAAAGTGGAAAATTGAATAATAATTTTGAGACGGGGTAATACTCCCTCCGTCTCATATTTATTGTCCGGTATTCCTTTTATGGATGTCTCAATTTTATTGTCTACTTTCATAAATAGATAAAAATAATTAGATAAAGTTTATTTTTACCCTTAGTGTATACTCCATCCGTCCCAAAATAAATGTATCATGTAAAAATGCACACAGTTTACAGAAAGTCACTATCTACCAATAACATCTCATTTTTACCCACTAAACTCTTTTCTGATTGGCTGTAAGAGAATCTGAACATTATTTTTTAGACATCCTAAAATAGTAAATGAGACATTTATATTGGGATGGAAGGAGTATATGTGAGATATATAAGTATGTAAAAGTAAAGGTATAACTGTAATTTTACTAAAAATTAAGAGAGATTATTTGTTTTCTTAAATAACATGCTTTTTGTCTAGAGATAATAAAATTGAGACAAAGAGGAAGTAGTTAGGGAGTAAAAACATGAACAGTAATAAAAGGAACAAAATATGGGTTTGTTTTCAAGATAATTGATGTTACTGTACGTATAGAGTACCTTTTATCAGTTTCTATTATTTTACGTATTTGAGTTCTCAACTTTTCATGCTTATTTTGGAATAACTTTTTACTATTTCCGATCCCTACCCAGTACCCACTCATAAGTCATAACTCCACTAGTCACTTCCAATTTATTGGATATATCAACTTATTATATCCTATCCTGATCGACGCATACTCCGTATAAAAAATTATTATTACACTTATTATTATTTAGTACAAAATTATATTAAAATTGAAATTGAATAATTTATTTATTAACTTTATAATAATAATAATTAATAATAATAATAATAAGATTTAAATTAGGGCACCGATATTTATTTTCTTACGAGTATGACATTCATAATATCAACTTTGAGTAGTATGCGCGAAATTAAAGTTTTAGAGAACATGAGAGGCTAAAGTGTGGAGGGCGGAATCGGTATTAAATATTGTTACAGATAGCACAGTTTTTTCAAATAGAATACTTTAAAATAAATTAAAAAAAAAAGTTCAATTTCGATAGCATGTGTGATCGTATCAAAAAGCTCAATTATAACACCAGTGGCACTTAAAATTAACTAATTGACTTATTTATCGAACTGGTTGAACTCAAACTTATATACTAGTTGCACGTATATTATAACAAATGGAGCAAATTGAATAATGGCAAGTGATACTTCTACATCCACGTCCACATCCAAGATCCTAGCTTGTTTAGTTGTAAAAAACGGGGTACTAGTACTACGTGTTATTTGTTTTGTGATTATAAGAGTTGCACGTATGGTTTATGAGTTCTCTAACATTTTTAAGTATGTTTTAGTCAATTCGGCAATGCAATAGTGGTTATCACTTTCTTGATGTTGATTGATATTGCAATTCATTTTTTGGAGTCATTTTACAAATCCTTCACAGTCTAAAAACCTCTAATTACTTGCTAATTTAAAAGACATATATATTTATTAAAAGAAAATCAGTGACAAGGGGGACGAAGCCCCCACGTTTGATTTGGTTGATAATTTGGTTAATTAATCTAACACCTTAGTTTAAGAGAGTTACTACTATGCTCATGGTGAATAAAGAGTTATTGCAAAAGTTGGAACAAAAAGGAAACACGATAATAAAACACAATTTCGCATTAATGGTCAAGATAATTAGATAAACCGATTATTTAGCAATAATAATTAAAATGAGGATAAACAAGTAAATTTAGCAAGGAAACTCCAATAATGGCCTCAAATTAGAAATAACTTGGCCCACAAATTGGAATCCCCTTATCCCATCCATCCATCACACTGAAATTATTTTTTCTGTAATTTTATAATAATTTTTCCTAAATTTATAAAGTAGCTAATTTGAAAGTACAGTAATTTAAACGTCTTATTCATCCATAGAATGCATCAATATTAAAATCAAATCTAGAGTTAAGTTGAAATTTAAAAATTTTAAAAAAAAAACTTAAGTAATTGATTGTTTAAATTTGGATCAAAGTACCATTAGTCTAGCGGTATCGAAAGGTAATCATTTAACCACAAGGAAAGTGTGGGTAGTAAGTTCTGAGTTAATAACAAATTTAAACCTATACTACTTATTAAACAACTTAAAGTACATGAATTTTATAAATATTACTTGTCCTACTATAGGTGTGTAAATGAGACGAGACAACTTGTGAGTTACTTAAAATCAACTTGAAAAATACTCGAGATCGACTCAGAACAAGTCGAGTCGAGTCGAGCTACTCGAGTAGAGTTTCAAGTCTAGCTCGAGTTGTAAAATACTCGGCTCGAATCCCCCGAGCCTAATCTAGCTTACACTATTTTACATTTTTACCCTCCATTTATATGTATATTACCATTTTACTGTATTATTTACTAAACTTTGAGTCGAGTCGAGCTTGAAAGCATCGAGTCGAGTCCAGTCAAACTTGAAAGTATCGTTTTCAAAAATATAATAACTGATAATCGAGTCGAGTCGAGCCAAACTCGAAAATATCGATACATTAGTCGAGTCGAACTCGAGCTTAAAAAAAACAAACTCGATTGAGTTCGAGTCGAGTCTCGAGCTTCGAGTTTTCTAATTGAGTCGAGCTCGAGTTTGAGACTGTGTCGAATCGACTGACTCGATTACACCCCTACCGCCTGCCATATGATCTATTTGTCTTCATATGATATGTTCTTCTTTAAATCAATTATTGGTTTTGGCTGTTGTTGATCAAATGATCAATGACCTTAAAAATTAAACACATTGGGCCCAAATGGTCCTTGCTAGCAGTGGTCCTAATACAAACCGGTCCTCCTAGTCCCTAAACCCTTTTAGCCATGACTTCCATTTTGTGCCAAATTCCTTGTACGGGTTATACTGTTTATGAATTCACCGATTCATAATAACAGAATATGATTCTTATTGTACATCGTACTTACTAAAACAGCTATTCCGCAACGGTAAAAACTGCAATCTACGATCAGGGTTAGGAGAGATGGGTAATTCTTACTCTTAGTGGTATGTGAGAAACTCATCAACTAAAAGTTTGTGCGTAGTCTCATTCGTACCAAAAGTTATACATAATGTGTGGTTGCATAAATTTGTGGGTTAAAACTTAAAACATAAAGTTGTGTTAGGATTTGCCTTTAAGAAAAGAAGAAAAAAAAGTAGTTTCTTTTATTGTAATTTTGGCATACCAACAATACATGTTTATTTAAACAATAGGATGGTACAACTTATAAATCAAGAACTAACTGTAATAGATAGTTTAATTTTTCTAAGTAAATGTACTTATGTTGTGCATTGCAACTTTTCATAATTATAGAGGTGGTACAGAGAGATGCTAGGCAACTATTAACAGGTACGAGTATGAATTAATATATATATATATATATACATACATATATATATATATATATATATATATATATATATATATATATTTGTTTAATGTAACTCTCAAGAACTATATAGTACCGTACTAGCGTGTTTACTGTTTAGTGTCTTCATAAGTCGTATGACTTTTTAGACTTTCAGTACATAATGCCTTAATGCTCAATTTAAAACACAATGAAAAACTGAAGTCAATTTCGCAAGGGGCCAATTTGCAGCAAAACCACCGAGAAATAAAGAAAAACGATACTTGCAATATGTGACAAATATGTGCCTAATGAAATGATTGGAACGAATGTCAAAATGATTGGTTAATAAAAAGAAAGATAATGATCAGAACAAGTGTCAAAATCACCGGTAAATACAAAAAGAGAGAATGAACGAAATATATTTGTCAGAAAATTGAAAGGGTTAAGCACATCTGAGGTATGTATAGCATTGCTCGTGAATAAACTTTCAAAAAGTTATTGGCTTAAACTCTTGTTTTTGTTTTAGTTATATGGGTGTTTTTCTCTTAAGATTCAAATAATGACTTAAGGGTATAATCAAACAAAAATTAAAACGAATGTGGGTAAAAATGTTTTAGGTTAGCGTTTCGGAAATTAAAGAATGTGGGTACAAATTCACCAATACTCAAAACAATATTACAGTAGTAACTAATAATCACCTAAACCTTTTGAACCACATAACTTTATTCATTCATTACACAAGAAATTGTTGTATTTACACATATTCTGTAACGATCTCATACGTAACATAAACAAAATGTAAGAACTCAAAACTGTTTCAATCCTAAATCTGTAATCTTAGATACAAACTAGCAAAACAAGGTATACTTAAAAGAATTAAGCTTCATCGGTCGTCTTGACCCGTGTCCATTCCTTATTCGCGACAGCTTCCTTTTTCTTTCGAGACATAAATCCTAGAAGATATCCGACTAAAAGACCAATGACTAAAACACTAGCACCTTGAACATATACCGCATACGATATTTTACCCTGTTCTACATTTTCATCATCGCTTTTGATACCCTTGTTAGCGATTATATTAGTAACTTTACCGCTTATGACTTCTCCCGAGGCTAGGATCTCCACAGCGTCATGCATCTCTCCATCATGGTTTCCGATATATGTAAATGTTAGCCTTTCTTTGTTAGCGATGAGTTTGGTGTAACCAAACTCACCACCACGGTATATAGAGCGAGCTGGTTGTGGAAAGATTGGGATTTCCGGGTGGTCTGACGTGGGTGTCCAAATGGGTTGCCAGTCCATACCTGCCATCCCA
This sequence comes from Pseudognaphalium luteoalbum, assembly GCA_963422505.1. Classification (NCBI taxonomy): domain Eukaryota; kingdom Viridiplantae; phylum Streptophyta; class Magnoliopsida; order Asterales; family Asteraceae; genus Pseudognaphalium; species Pseudognaphalium luteoalbum. Next base: position 21,704,291 of record OY730195.1, on the reverse strand, counting down.
ATCACCACATGTACTGGCCCGCTCCCGCACGAATAATTATTTAATGGACAAAATCGTTCGTATCTATGGACATGGCCCCACAAGGCCAAGTTCACCTTGTTGTCCACGAACAATGGTTCCAAATGCTCAATCATCTTCTCCGTAATTGGAACGTCCCTAACCTCGTTGCTTGTAGTGTACATTGGTCTATGACCTTGAACCACAACAAACGGTGTTTTGACACGGTCAACCGACTCTAAATCCTTCTTTAAGAAGTCATATTGCTTACTCCCTTTTAGGAAGTTCGTTTCCGTCGATAAATACACGAAATGAACAACACCAAAATCAAATGAATAATATAGATTGCGAGTTGGTGGGGCCCGGCTTCCGGTTGACTCGGAAGAGTTTCCAGGCATGTTGAATTTTAGACTATACGGTACACCACATTCACCCCCACCGTCTTTCGCATAGACATACATGGCCCAGTCAGGTTTCCATGGCTGCATTGGCCAATCATATTCATGATTCCCTATGCAAACATGATACGGGACTTTTGAAGCAACGGGCTCAATCTGGTTAAAGAAATGGTCCCAGACCCACGAGTAGCCACGGGCATAGCTTATATCTCCAATGTGGGAAATTAAAGCGGGTTTATCGCCCAGTGCTTCAATGTCACGAGCAATCCATTTCATGGTTGATAAACTTTCGTCTTGTGTTCTTCTGTAGGTTCTGTATGGTACTACGGTTCCCATATCTCCATATAAGAAAGCTATGGTTTCACCCGAATTTTCATCTGGTGAAACAAAGCTGAACGTGTCGCTCCAACCTCCTGCATCACTTCCAACCTGTTAATCAAAGAATGGATCATGAAAGTTATTTTCTAAGAAGTTTGACGATCAAAGTTAAAAAAATTACACTAACAATGAATGGAAGAAATATATTAGCCAAATTAATTCTCCGTACTGCTAATGATCCTAATTTTCTAAATGACCTGAACTCAATTGGTAGAGGTAGTAATTTTGACCCATTTACATACAAATACGTCAATTAAGGTTATGTTCTACCTTTGATGGGTTAAGTGGGTTCAACCAAAAAGAAACATGTTAACTGGTCTGAGTGGGCTAACGGGTCGAAAGTCATCCAAAATGTATTCAAATGCATATGGCCTTTGGATGTTCATCGTAATAATACAGTTATTTTGTAATCATGTTCAAAACATTACTATTTATTGAACACATAAATAATATCTAACAAGTTGGCTCAACCTGACGAAAGTCACCAAAAACTTGCACGATTGGACTCTTGACCCAACTTTTGTGCCCGCCCATTTTGCCACTCCTACCCACTGTGCTCTTTGGCTTGCTAAGAGGATTGAAGAACGGTCATCGACTGCAGCTATAAAGATGTTCTAATGACCTGAACTTGGTGGCAGACAGATTATCTAACATGACTATAGACTACCATTACTCTCACTTAAGAACCCTAAACCTCATTTCATCCGGGATTTTGAGGTTCAAAAGGGTTGAAGATAGAATATTTGTACACAATAGTTGTCATATGTTTTACAAATATACCTTTGTTGTGATAGTGTTACTCAAAGTAGTGAGTATGTAACCCTATGCTTGGTAAGGAGACAATCTGCTTAAATATTGTACCCCATAGGTGAAACTTAAGAACCCTAATAAAGATCATCTGATAATAAGTTGGATACTGTATAGAGTATGAATTCTACTAGAATGAGCCTCTTTATTGACAGTCAAGTCAGGAATGCACAAATCGGTTGCAAAAGCCTATGGTTGCGAAGAACATTTCAAATGATAAACCTAACAAAATTCTACATCTGCGAAAGCTAAAGTCTCTTTACCGTATTTTGAAATTAATGGATCTCACAATCCAGAAGCAATGACAAGCATGTAACTTAATATGACATTTCAGATCATACAACCAAAACGATGTTCAGGATCCGGGCACTACTAAGATTAATAATTTTGCTAACAGATATAATCTAAGCACTACAAGATCAATCATCTTGGCTATAAATTTAGAGCCAAAAATAAGTGTTTTCTCGTAATTTTCTGCAACAAGATTGCAACTTCATATCTACTGGATGCAACTGATGAGGACAATACACCAAATTCTAGATTTTTTGAAAGGTAAGATCCAACCTCCTAGTCTTGAACTGAATGAAATCCTAATCGACACACAATGCCATATATTGCAGCTGACAGTTCAAATCATAAAATCAAATTTTCTTATCTTGAACCAATACATGAAGAATACATGCTCATAAGCATCAATATATAAATCTTGGGTTTAAAGCCTATTAATTAAGAAACACACCTCTTTGTATTGTAACTTCCCTCAATTATGCTCTTATAGGGTGTTTGGTCAAGCTTATTATCATGGCTTATCGACTTAAAAGTTCATTTTAAACTGCTTGGTAACTTATCAGCTTATGTGGTTAGACAAACTATAAGCTTAAGCCGCTCATCAACATTTCAAAATAAAATTATCAACTTTATTAGATTTCAATAAGCCGGTCACCCATGAAATTAAGCTTTACTTAAACACTACTTACAGAAAAAGTTCAATCTTTTAGACTCGTTTATTTCGATCTATCCCTATTTATTCCCTTAACGTCTGGTGACGAAGCCATAATATCCATGAATCACGATTATGATACAATCGTCATTCAACCATCGATTCAAGTTGCATTTTGAGTGCCACACTTGTACAAATTGAGATATATTAGTAAAACTGTGTAAACATTTCCATAAACTACAAAAATGTGGGCATGTGCTAATTGCTGGTACTAGTTCTAAACTTCTAACTATTGCCATAACAAGTGATACCTCATTAGTTCATAACTTTACAACTAACATATACTAAAAAAAATTATAAAATGGAAAATTTACCTTATAAAAATATCTCTTTCCTGGCTCTAAATTCACCATCACACCATCATGAACAAACCCCGGGTCTCTCCATCCTTCACTGTTATTAGCAGGTGAATCGCACATATCTTCCATCTCATACCGCCCGACCCGAGTTCCCACAACCTGATCCATCCGACCCGAAGTCAACCCGTATCTCACCACACTCTCCTTCCCATCGCCACTTAAAAACATCACCCTCATCTCACCCACCCCACCCGTCAACGCCAAATGCACCTGGTCCGGCCCATGACCCGACCCGAACCCGAATTCCTCCGTTTCAGCTAACAAATGTTTGGGTTGAGGTAACGGGTTGTTTTCATGATCATGCTTCTTGGGAATGATTTCTGACTCGGACCACCGAAAGATCCGGATCTTGTACCCGGATCGTAAGTTGATCAACGGGATTGTAACGGAACCCGACCCGGATTGCCAAGTGGATGAGGTGTTGAGGTAAAGGTAACCGATGTAATTGTTGAGGGCGGAATTTGGGGGTGAGTAGATACCGAGCCAGTCGAGGTGAGAAGGTGAGTCGACTCGGGACCAGGTGATGGTGACCGAGTTGTTTGATTTAGTAAGAGAAGTTTTAGAGAGAGAAAGTAGAGGTGAGGATGAGATTGATGATGGGTGAATGAAAAGAGTGAAGAAAACGATGAAGATCGAAAAAAGATGGATTTTTGGATCCATGATTCTTTCCTTCTGGGTTTTTTTTTTATTTTGTGAAGAATGGAGAATTAATGAAGACGATGGTGAGTTTAATTTGTATATTAGTTTCGATTGTAACTGAAGCAAAGATGCGATTAAAAAATGGAACCTTGGTTTGTTGTTATGTCGTGTTCTTTTCACAGAAGTTGGGATGTGATTTGTTAAGATAGTCGGATGCATACGTTGGTGGTGTGATAAACACAATGTTTTTAGAGTAGGTGAGTTTCAAGAAATATATTCTTAGTGGAAATTATCATATTTGTAAGAAATATAATCTAAGTGCTGAAAAATGTCAATAAAGGTACACACTTGTAACGAACATTTCCTTAATTAGCTTATTTAATGGTTAAACTTTGATTATTTTGTAAGTTATGTTTTGTTAAATCTAAGTTATTATAAACCTTTGAAATATGGCGTATATGGAAATAAATTGTACTAATTGAGAACGATAAGTTGCTCTCCCTGATAATTACTGTATGTTATAAGTAGTATATATTGTTTGTACCGACGTATTACACGAGTGACATGACAATGTGGTTATAGGATGGTCAAAAGATCCAAGTATTATATTGTGTTATACTTCTAAGATCATCTACAATGGAAAAAATAGATTTTATTCATTTCCTATCAATTTATTACTCAAGTCTTGGTTTATAAAAACCTTTTTACTTCGATCAAGAAACCAATTTGATCAAAACATATATAAATTTACACACACTAACAAAAACTTTTTTTTGTCAGATTCAATCTTAAGAAATCTTTTCACAAAAAAGATCTTCTAACTCTGATGAGAACAGTTTTTCAGTGTCATAAAAAAGTAGTGGGTTAATAAATTCCGTCATGTTTTTGAAGATGGATAATGTTGTTGAGAAGATGTGGGAAAGATTTGATAGAAGATGGTGAAAGACAACCTTGGAGAGTTTGGTTGTTGGTATATGGTTATAGACTTTTAGGTATTTACATGTTTAGTAATGTTTTTAAATCGTTCACAATCTTTCACACGTATAAGACATAACTCGGTATTAACTAAATAGTTTTACTTATATATACAAAATACTTAACATAAAGGTTCAAACTATAAAATGTAAGGCAAGTATAATATATTCTATTGATCCCAAGTAAAGATAATTTTTTAGGATAAATATCTGTAAATGTATTTAACTTGTTTCGAATGTCTATTGTATGTATCATACTTACGGGGGGTGTATTTAATGCATCTAACTTTCAAAAACGGTTTATTGTATGTATTTTGATGATGTGTCGTCCGTTTAAGATGTCATGTGGCGTCCTTAGAAGATGACACGTCATCAAAATACATACAATAACCCGTTTTTGAAAATTTGATGCATTAAATACACCCCCCGTAAGTATGATACATACAATAGACCAAGGTTGTCAAGATCGCGATCCTGATCGTAGGATCGTACGATCTTACGATCCTACCAAAGGAAAACGTGCAGGATCGAAGTAGGATCGGCCAGGAAGTAGGATCGGAGTAGGATCGTAGGATCGATCGTAAGATCGTAGGATCGTTGAACAATCCGATCCTACAAATATTTTTTTTTATTATTATTATTTACAGTTGGGTTTGTAAGGTTCATAAGTCGTCCAAATCATATTTAATAACTTACCAAACATTTATTTTCAAGTTTAATTTCCCTATTTATTATCAAATTAATCTAAGAAAAAGTATAAGACTTATAAACCGAAGATTAGTAATTATCATTTGTCATATATACTCAAACTTTGGTGCAATTGTGCTATTCCGGTATCTTTTATTTTAGTAAGTTTACCCAAATATATGTTGTCAAATTGCATCACTTTTGTAATATAAAAGTTTGGATGTTAAGATTAATACCTCTAATATTAGTTTTCTAAAAGAATTTAGATATTTTGAAAAAAAAATGATATTTTGGTAGGATCTACGATCCTGATCACGGTCTTACGATCTTGATCTTTCAAAGGCAAAAACGATCCTACGTAGGATCCCGATCTTGATAACCTTGCAATAGACATTCGGGACAAGTTAAATACATTTCCAAATACTTAACCTAATTTTTTATAGTAGTTCTCAAAATAGGGTTATGCTTTCAGAAAACAAAATTATAGTCTTAGTATTATTTTCATCATTATCTTTTTATGTCATTTCACGATTTAAAATTTTCGATTACATCGGACTACAAGCACCTTACAACTTTATATTTACCTACTTTTGTTGAATGTGTGGAATAATTCTTTCATTGAGAGTAGTGTAAAATCTGCTTAAAATATGTCTAAAATAATGTCTAATTCATACACTTTATGATACATGAATCTAATTTATTTCCGTTTATATTTTCTAGCAATCATTCTACTATATATATTCACCACTCAAAGAGTTTAGACACACTATTAGGCATATAATTTTAGAAATAAAAAACATTTTTCTTTCTTTAAATGCTCAAACATTCAGTTCTATTTGGACCAAATTCAGGAGCTCGTGGTCTATTTTTCTTCCGCAATCTCTATAACAATGAGTGACCTAACTTCTGAAAATTTGCTTATCTTCAATCATGTTTGGAGGTCGATTTTATGATTTTTATCCATGATGGGATGTGTTATATGCGTGTTTAAGCCATTTGGAAATGGAGAAGAAGTTATTTACCGAGTGACAAAATTTATGTCATCAAATGTGTTTTGGTTTAAAGGCTATTTGTCATTAAATAATTTAGTATGAAATCTTCGGGGGACTATGACTCTTTGATGATATCAGACTATTTCTTAGAGTTGTATTATTCTTTTGTATTTGCGGTTATTTTAGTACTTACTCTCTCCGTAATAACTAAAATGTCCATATTAACTGGACACAAAGTTTTAAACTTATATACTAACTAGAATCTTCCACAATCAAATATCATACCAATCTCTTTTTTTTCTTCTTAACTTTTGTTTTTTTTATAACAAAAGATCGAAGCTTGAAATATCAAAATCTTTATTGATTAATTAAAATAGGAAATTGAATTTAATATTGGGACAACTAAAAAGAGAAAGTATGACATTTCTAGTAGGACAGGGGTAGTATAAAGTAAAGTAATACTCTGTGCTATTCTCAATAAACATATATTCTCTCCCTCCCAAAATGACACATTTACCCATACTTTTGTTATATACTCTATAACACCTCTCATTTTATAAACCATTACAATAATGATTTTAACTCAAAAACGTAAATTTAATTATATATTTCATTACTTTATATTACATAAAATAAAATTTGTATAACTTTTTCCAAAACATAATACACAACACTTTAAAAACTATTACAACAATAATATAACCAAAGCGAGGTGTTATATATACTCAACATTACTCTTATCAGAATATATCAGAGTTTAACGCCGGTCAAACATTCCTTCAAACATAAACTTCATGTCCGCCCTTCAAAACATATCCTGCAAGAAACAGAGTGATGGGTTAGCATAAAGCTAAGTGAGACAGAACTGCAACCAACTGTATAGCTTAGCTATAACAATTAATTACAACAATTAATCACAAACACAGAACGCCCAAGAGGATCAGTGGTTCTTGAGTACCCAACTGCCTCAAGAACCCTTATCAACTATCTGTATCAACATATACAGAGACACTGATAGTCAGATGTTATTTTCATACGACACACAGATCCTTAACACCAACACGTGTACAAAATCCTGTGTCGTCCAATCATAACATCCAAGCCCAACCAACCCTGTTGACCTCTGAGCAACCACATATATTGCCAACAACACAATCTCACAACATCTCAATTCAGCAACTCAGGCAAACAATATATTCAACAACATATACATCTGACTACAATTAATCGTTGCAACCAACTGTTACAACTAAATCATGTTGAGGGTTACAGATCCACTCATCGATACCTCGGCAGTTAGCTCAGTGATCTAATGTTACTGAGACTTCTCCGAATCTGAGAACAAGATCAAATATAAGTTAGTAATTCATTTCATCAATACATAACTTATATATATATGTGTGTGTGTGTATATATATATATAGGTTTTTTTGCCGAAAAATGTATCAATAGCTCAGTTTTTTACATTTTCGGGTATCAACTAATTGTTTTGCCAAAAAATGAACCACTAATTTAAAATTTATCATTTTCGGGTATCGTTACCGGATACCAAAAAAATTGACAACTCAACTGGTTTTGCCTACGTGGCAATCGATGTGGATATTTTTTTCTTCAGAAAAATGAATCAATAGTTCTATTTTTTGCATTTTCAGGTATCAACTAATTTTTTTTCTAATACCCGAAAATGATCAATTTTAAATTAGTAGTTCACTCTTAAAAGAAAAAAAATTAGTCAATACACGAAAATGCAGAAAAAAGAACTATTGATGCATTTTTCGGAAAAACCCAATCTAAAATGTTGACCGGCTACTGTTTCAAATGGTTACTGATACCTGAAAATAATAAGTTTTAAATTAGTGGTTCATTTTTTAGCAAAAGAATTATTTGATACCAAAAAATGCAAAAAACTGAACTATTGATGCATTTTTCGGCAAAAATTATCCTACTAAATTGTGAAACTTAAAATGACATAAATACTTGAACTAGAACATAGCTACCAACTCATATAATAAGTTACATAATCACTACTCCATTATTTAGTTAAGTACACAATATCATACTCGCTATAAGTACCAATCATATGTATCATTCATATTAGTTTTCAACTTAATATTCAATAAAATAGTTACAACATCAATAACTTTATTACTTAGTTCCATTATATCATCCTACATATTATCGCATAACACCTTTAGTTTCACAAATGAAAAACATTAAGATTTAAAAGGAAGCTGCCGGCTCAAGTAGGTGAGCAGCCGGATCAGTAACATGAGCAGCCGGGTCACACACACAAACAGCCGGGTCTGGTACAAAACAAACGGGTCATTTACATTATGTGGTAACAGAAGCTATTCGAGTTTTAAAGGTTGCGGGAGCAGCCTGAATTGGAAATGAACAGCCGGCTCATTGATGGAATCCGCCGGCTCAAGAAAAGGAGTAGCCGGCTTCCTTTGGTTCCCATCGACTCACAACTTTGTACCAATTCAAGCCAAATACGAACCTAACACCTAAAAACTCAACTATTCAGCTACAATCTCAACTTAGCAAACTCTCAATTGAACTTCTATCATCGATAATTCCATATATATTTTAAGTATCACTTTTCATACTAAATCAATAATTCACAAATTTGAAACCAAAAATCATAATTCAATTACACAACCTTGGTCTCAATCTACTTATTTCATCAAACACTTCAAGCAATCATCTTTCAACAATTAAGAACATCATATTTCACCTATTTAACTTCAATTCATACAATTTTATATATATTACCAAATCCATTCAAAGTAAGTATATAAACTAACAATAACACTTACTTATTCAAGAAGTAGGGAACAAGAGGAAGGTGATGACGATGGAGATGGAACAAGGAAATCAAACAATAATTAACCTCTTGTAATTAGTTTGAAGTTATTATGGTGATTCTATTTGAGTAAGTGGGAGTATAATAACTTTTTAGGAAAGTTTGAGAAAGGAAATAATTAAGGTCGGCTTGTGCTCTTGACCGACTCTATCATCTCTTTTATTTTCGTCCCTTTTAGATCTATTGTCTGGAACCTAAAATCATTTTACGATTCTATAATTTTTATTATTCTTACAACTTTATTAATTTAGAATAATTAATAATTTATATGTCACAATAACTCATGTGACCTGTTATCTAATTTTAACAAATAACCAAATAATATAATTTTATTTTCTAACACATTTAAAGTTTGAAAAATACCAGGCCTTTAAGGAGGATGTTACAGACTCATTCCGAGAAAAAATATATTGAGGGTTAAATGGTAAAATTAATATTCCATTTTTGAAAGTGAACACTTATTTTACAACAAACTAAAATGAAAAAATGTGACACTTATCTTAAGACGGATGAACTATTACTTCATTACTTGTTTACTTAGCGGTATAGTGTCTGGGAATGTATCAAACTTTGAACAAATATCTATTGTGTGTACTCAACTTACATTTGCTATTTTTAATGTATCCAACTTTCAAAAAATGTGTTTTGATGTATTTTGATGACATGTCATTCGTATAGCATGCCACATGTCATCCTATAAATGAAATATATAAGAAGAAGATATATAATAGATAAGAAATTTGGTGGAAAAAATTTGCAAATGTAATATTTGTGTGATAAAATAAAAAATTATAATCAAAAGTGCAAAATTCATTCACCAATTATTATGAGCATGCAAATAGTTCAATTTGTTTTCACCGTCTCAATTTACATGTTGTGTGAGGATTGTGAAGATCGTTTAAATGAAAGAAAGTTTTGCTGACAGATATGAGATCGCCACACGATGGGATCTGGTTGCTACGCGACATAAGTAGACCACCACACGATCACAAGATAGCGACGCGATCTTATGTGGTTGTGACATGAAGTGTAGATCGGCCAGAAAATATGTTTTCTTGTTCTGTAAATTGATTTTTTATATATAAAGATACCCTATCTATATGTAACTCTTAAAATACGAAAACAAAAGTAAAAGCTCTTTAGTTTGGCTGTGGACTAATTAATCTTCAAGTTGGAGATTGGACATAACCACGTTAAATCATTGTGGTCTTATTGTTCGATTGTTTATCTTGTTTGCTTGTTTTGATTGCTAGGTTTGCAATTACCTATTCAGCTATTATTTGTGGGTGTAACGCAATTATACAAACGTTTGTTGGGTTTGTTATTTGCTAACAATATGAGTTGTTAGTTGGATGTTTCCGAGTGCAATTCCTAACTTTGTCCAAAAAAATTTGTCTACTTGCAAGATATAACCATCAAAGCTCATTAATTTTCCAAATTTACTCCCTCATATATTACTTTCAATAACTCATTACTAATTGATCAAAAAAATAATAATAATAACTCATTTACTAAATATTTTCTGTCAAATTTACCATGAATATATAAGGATATAATTGACTTTTTTGTAAAAATATCATAAATATAACATATTTTCTAGGGAGCATGTTTTTGAGGCGGAGGAAGCAATACTTCTACTAGAAAAATGGTAACTTGATCAACGTACGTATATAAAAACTAAACATTTGTAAAAGGTTAAAAATTATTATGTTCTGCTTTACGGTTTACAACATTTCATCATCAATCTTCTTTTTCTTATTGTTAGAAAAGTATATTAACATTTAATTGCTTTGCATAAATCCGGGGTGAACCAGTAACCCAAACAATATATAAAAACAGATATTGCCAAAGAACAAACTCAAACCGATATACAAACCTAGACAAAAATGATGATGATGATGATGCACACAGATCAAATTAAACTCTAAATTATATAGGAAGCCCAATTGCCATTTCCCCTAGACAAAAATGATGATGATGATGCACACAGATCAAATTAAACTCTAAATTATATAGGAAGCCCAATTGCCATTTCCCCAAAACTAGTTCTATACATAGGATGAGTTTGGCACAAGAATTTATATATATGAACTTATATGATATTGAGATTCTAGTTTTAGTAAATAATCCCTTATGAATTAGAAAAATCCATTTAGTAACATAAAGATGAGAATCATTAATAAAAAAGAGTACCTTAAAATCTTCTAAAATAGAAACCTTTTCAATTTGCTTCTTAAAAGATACCCTAACTCCAACTAACTTGGTACTTTGTTATCAAACACACTCATATATTAATTACTTTTTTCAAATTCTAATTGTCATTTGTGTTTGGCGAACGGGTCTTAATTGTCTTCCCACCTAGAAAAACTTGGTTAAACGTGAAATCTCTATAAATCTAGAGTCATCTTGTTTTGTGGGTCTGATATTGAACGTGTGGATCATTGTTTCTTCAATTGCTCTAATTCGTCATATTTGCCCAAAGTTTGGAGTTGATGGTCAATTTCTCCTCCAAACTATGACAATGGGTGATTTATATTCGGGTTCTATAAGATTCTTAAATTCAATCATGATGAGGCCCATTTATTATTTTATAGGGAATACTGTGTGTTTATTGGGGCCGTTTGGAAATGGAGAAACATGACTTTTTATGCTCTAAGAGGATAAAATTGATATGATCAGTTATAAAGATAGTTTTGCTTCATCTCAAATGTTATCTCTCATTTGGTTGAAAAGGGGATTAGTACTTAGAAATGCAACTAACTTGTACCCAATATCTATTGTATGTACCCAACTTACGTATGTTATTTTTAATGTAACTTGCTGATGTGTCACTCGTTTATGGTGACACGTGGCATCTGGAGAGTTTGACACATGTCAGCAAATTATATTAAAACACCATTTTTTGAAAGTTTGATGCATTAAAAATATCATACGTAAGTTGGGTACACACAATAGATATCGGGCACAAGTTAATTGTATTTTCAGGTACTAATCTCGTTGAAAAATATGTGCTCTCGTAAAGATATTCTTTGAATTGATTGGGTTCGAAATCATTCAGGATTATTGTCTGTTGCTATGTAATCTCTTTTACTTGTATTTTTGATGTTGATCGAGCTCTTAGCTCGCCTTATGTATTCTTTACATGTTTTGAGCTTCTAATACATTTTGTTGCTTAAAAAAAAACTTTTTCCAAATTCTAAAGTTATATCATTTTAGGTCGTACAACTTCAAAGTTGGTTAACATGTCACACATTTGTTCTATAGAATTGTGTACATGCATGCATGCGAAAATACCATTTTTATTAATTCAAGATGAAAACCCATTTTCAAACAAAAACGGTGATTCATTGAACAAAGCTATAAGTGTTATTAAAATACGAGTATATATATTTTTAACGTATGGTTTTGGTATTTTTAGTATAAATGGTAACACTTGAACTATTTACTCTTTCCGTATTTCCAACATTTTTAGCAAGCTTGTGGTAATTACTGATTTTCCCCACAATATTTGAAAAGCTTGAGTATAAATTTATACTAAATCTGGTATATAACGTCTGATTATCCAAAAACAAACGTGCAAAGCTTTATTATGCAGTATTTAGAACTAATTTTGATTAGCCAGGCAAAACAATTAACAACGTAGTGACGTACGTCAAAAACTCTATATATATAATTAAAAAGTCGGTGTCTTCATTAATTTGTATTTTCTTTGTTTGACGTACTATAAAATTTGTTCCTGTTACAATACCAATATTGTACGTGACCCTAAAATCGTATAACCAATTACCAAATTCTGATATATATGGATAGTAAGATCATGCATACATATACGTAACTATTGATTGATCGTTTTACACGTTAAGTTTTATTAATTTATTGAATGATTAAAATTATCGTATTATCCAACTAGAGGGTCAAATTAAACAAATATCAAATTGTAAAAAAGTTTTTTGTCCAAAGATGTACATATAACCTTAGTTATTATTCGCGACTTCACTCAAGTTCAAAAACATAAATTATAACTTGTGAAGTATTCGTGACTTCACTCAAGTTCAAAAACATAAATTATAACTTGTGATCCGACTTATAAGAGTTATAACACACAAAGTTACCACATACATTTATCTATAGTTGTTGATTCACGACTCGACTTGTGCTCGAAAACATAAATTATAACTCGTGACTCGACTTGTAAGAGTGATAGCACCCAAAGTAGATACCAATATAACCAGCAATAGCATATATTAGACCATTGCCAACGGTAATTACTTTCACCAACCGGTTGGTTACTTCCGTGCCAACGCAAATCGGTTGTCAAACCGGTGTGCCCCACAACTAGTTACAAACTTATCCGATTCAAATAAGTTCATAATCACTTCAAAAATTGTGGGTCCTGCATGCTTTTTGTGAGTGTGTATTATTTTTAAATAATTAAAAATGAAAATAAAGTGGTTTGGAAGTGGTTAAACTGTTGACACGAATGAACCAGTTTTGAATCAGTTGGTAGAAAACTGATGTGGCGCTGATATGACAGAAGTGATTAAGAAGTGGTTTTACCACGGTTGGGAATGATCTTAAACATCACAGTTCTTCAAAGTCAACCGTTCAAGTTGATAGAATTATAAAATCGTACGTAAGTAAATGTCTTCAATTTTCAACAGGTAAGTTCATCAGAGGTATTGTATTGTAAAATGTAATAAACTAGTTAATGTGAATATATGTATTTCTTATGTACGTGAGTAGCAAGTGGATGGCTTTATTTTTAATATTTTTGTTTTCGCGAAAAATATAGTAGACAAACTATAGTCTTTCATTAAACTAGTTTTTCCTTTTTATTTTACACGGGACATTTTCCCATTTTTAATAAGAGTCGACACCATTCGAAATAGTTTGTACATAAAAAATTCAAGATCATTTAAAAGTCAGCGGGCAAGTCATTTCGTTTTAAGATGATTTAACTAATCGACTTGTGACTCTAACATCACCTATTCCTTTTATTTTTTGGTAGAAAATACACTGTTAAAATTTATCTAATGATTTACAAAGCAAAAACTAACAAACATTCAAACAACTATAATAGATTATTATAACTTTCAAATATCAGAATGTGTATTTGGTTGTGGGGCATGAAAATGAAAGTATGAATTTAAATATTAAATTACGATTATTAATTAAAGTAGTTTGGCTAATGTAACATCCTCTCTATGAGCCTGATAATTTCTTATTTAAATGTGTTATAAATTATTTGATATTATTGTTTGATTGTGAATAGTAAAATATTACCTATTTTAAACTGTTACAGTTGAAGGTAAAATAAAGTAATTGTTATCACAAATGGTTTTTAGGTTCCAGACAATAGATTAAGAAGGAGATGGTTTTAAGTGGATACGGAGTCGGGTAAAAATTGAACCGACTTATTTATAACTTTCCTAAAAAAAGAAAGTTCTTCACTTTCCTTCTAAAATCTAAAAGCGAAGAACCTAAAACTAAACTACAAGAAAAACAACTAGAAATCAAGTGGAACTGTGAACTAGATTGAATATCATCATCTTCCTTAGTTCATCAAGATCAAATAGTAAGTTACCTTTGAATTGTAATGAATTGAGTTACTTTGATTTTGATTGAAATCATATATGTGATTCATAAAGATTGATGTTATGTGTTGATATATGTTGATATATGAAGGTTATAAACTGTTATAGTTGTTATGAGAAGTGTTAAATTGACCATAGAAACTGATTTGGTGAATTTGGATACAAAAATCGGGTTATGGGGTTTTGCTGGGCGAAAGTGACGATACAGGGCAAGGTACCCGGCGGGTAGTACCCATACCCGGCGGGTAGTGAACCAAATGAGGGGACCCGACTGGTAAACCGGGAACCTGGCGGCTCATACAGGCTTTAAAACTCGAAATTTTTCTGTTACCATGAAACCTTAAATCACCCGGATGGTTCGGGTTGGTCCCGGCTGTTGGAACCTAGTACCCGACGGGTACTAGGGCTATCCGGCGGATAGTGGTCTGCTTTGAGGACATTTTGTAGTACTTCACATGTGTGTCAATTGTTATGCATTAGCAATCTTATACTTAATTGTTGAAGTATATAAGAATATAAGTTGTGATTTATGGATAATATGACTAACTTATATTTGATTGTTATTCTCAGATCAACAGAGGACTCAACGAGATAAGACAGCTGAGTAAGTGAACTGAGACCATCAGGTGAGTGGATTTGAGACTCACGATTTGATTTGATTGTGACAGTTTGATTTCAATTGGTAATTGTAGTATTACTATTGATAGCATGTTAATGTGAGAAAATATGCGATTGTAATTTGATTGTGTGATTACTTGGGCCATTGGGCTAATATGTATAATTCAGAGGTCAACTTGATGAAAGGTTGAACTTAATTACTTTTGTTGATCAACATAGGGTTGTGTACATGTGTCGATGAAGATTAGTAATAAGTTAATGGTTAACCACTGTTTTGGCCTGCAGTTGGTTTAAGTGTTCTGAGAGGGCCACCCGGCACAGGGTCCTTAGGAACTACCGTTTCTCTTGAGACTATTTGTTTACATTATTGATTGTGAACAGACTTGTTATGTTAAGTCGAATTGTAGTTGATTATTCATTCACTTATTTTTGTGCTAATCTCAATCCCTTTACTTCCTGCAGGTTATTTTTGATAGAAAGGCAGGCAGGAAGTTATGTTTTGAGGAAATGCTTGACACGCGCTTAACTCTGATATATTTTTGGATAATGTAACGATATAACACATAGTGCTTTGAATAATTAATAGTAAATAGTTTGGAACTGTTAGGTAATATGTTTGTTAATGTTAATCTTTAAAGTTGGAAAAGTTTATGTACATTTTTCCTTAATATATAGAAATAAGAAAATTTTAAATCTACGCTTCCGACAGGTAAAATCATATAATAATGGTTTTGTTAACCGAGGGGTGTTATAGCTAATAGGTTTTTTCTGAGATATGGATATCAAACCCATGCACATAGAAATTTAATATTATAACTCTAGCTTGTATGACAATGGGTTTGAAAATGCATTTCCATTTATATACTCATAGACCATAGTGATTCTATTTATGTATTATCAACTTTGTTATGGTTAGTGTATCTTTCACATTCGGGCAATTCGCTAGGAGAGTTTCGTGTTCATTATTTTTACAACCACTGAAGGTAACAACTTGATATTTAAATGGATATGTGTGTGTTTGAATACATATTCATTTTTTCTAGGTACAATTGTTTGTACAAACGATTGAAGAGATGCTCAAATAATATGAAACACGATGAACGGAGATTAAAGAAGTGAAGAATGATGAAGAAAGACATAAAGCAGAGGTTGAAGAGTTACAAGCATGAAATGAGCCATAAACAAGAGAACTCAATATGATCAACAACTTACTAAATTTCAATAGTTTATTTAAGTATTTTGTATGTTAGTTTATGAAACATGTAATTTGATGATATACTTTGAAACTTGGTTTATGAGAGAATATTTGTTTCATGATAGTTTTGAATTTTAAATGTTTTAATAGATAATTTTGTTATATTTGCAGCTGAATTTGGTTATATAGACTATAATATTTGTTTCATGATAGTTTTGAATTTTAAATGTTTTAATAAATAATTTTGTTATATTTGCAGCTGAATTTGGTTATATAGACTATAGACCAAAAATTAAACAAATGCACTTTTGTGAGTTTTATTTCTATTTTGTTTTACCCACGAATTATCAATGTAAATGGTTGTAATAAACATGTTGCGGGAAATAAGTGGGAAACATTGGTTGATGAAAATTCGTTGAAAATGTCGTATGATGAAAATCTGTTGAAAAGTTTATTAGTTGAAAAATATAATATGTGGGAAATCTGTGGGAATTACATAATGATATATTGTTATAAATTCGTGGGAAATAAAAAATTCGTGGGAAATATTTGTTGAAATTTTGTGGGAAATTTGTCGATATTCCGAAAGATATCATACTTGAAATATTAATTATCATCAAAACGGTCCGTTGAAAATCCGATGAAAAGTTATTGGCCGTTGAAAAGTTCATGGGAAAAATGTTTTCCATACCCATTTTAAAGACGGACAATTTTCGTGGAAAACTACTATTTCCCACAAATTTTCCATGGATTCTGCTGTTGAAACGTGACGATTTTCTAGTAGTGCTTTTATGACAATGGGTTTAAAAATGCATTTCCATTTATATACCCATAGACCATAGTAATTCTATTTATTAACTCAAACACACCCTAAATATTATTTCTTCCATTCCAATTTTATCGTGCACAAATAAAAAATATAGGATAATAAAAGATATTATTACACTTAAATTTTTGTAAAATGACACTTTTCCCTTAACTTTTAATCACCTTTTTATTTTACATATTTTATACTATTGGCATGAAATGAAGTTTAATTAATCATCATATCTACGTTTTCAAGTTGACAATTAAATTGTGATATTAAAACCGAGTATATAGCTATAAATTCCGGACGGATAGAGTAATACGTAATAAATACATTATAATTTATGACGATCTTTATTTCACATAATTAAAAATCATATAATCAAAATTTCAATCCTCACATAATTCAGAGAACATTTAATTCCTTTATCTAAAATATCTTAAAGGTCATATTAAATTTGTCAAATTCACATTCGCATAACGAATTAAATTAAATTTAGATTTTAAATTTAACACGTAAACTAATCAAACGTAGTACACCATCATCTCAATTTCCCTCTATTTACACCACAACCTGTCCCTTATAAATAACCCATACATATACATTTCACCATCACCATTTCTCACCTGAAAAGCTTACAAAAATGAACTCTCCAACTCGCCGGAAAACCCTTTTACCACCGTTACTACTCCTTCTCTTCATCACCGCCAACATCACCTCCGCCACCAATTCACGAAAAACCGCCCTTCACCACCAATTCCATGATCACCATTGTGCCACAATTGCCACCACTCCAAAACAACCACCTCCCCCTTGCATCCAATCCCAAACACTCCACCCTTTCCCACCACTACCACCGCAGAATCACCACCAACCGCCGCCATCACTAGACGAAATCGATCCAAGATACGGGGTATCTAAAAGATTAGTCCCTTCTGGACCAAACCCACTTCATAATTGAATCTTTTGTCGCTACCCATTTCACCAAATTACATAGATTTCAAGAAAGTATGTTTCTTTATCAAAATCTTTTATTTCAGTTTCCAGAAATACTCTTGTGATCATCCAAGATTTTACCATTAATTTTTTCAATTTTAAAGTGTTTGTTATTTTCTGTTACGAATGGTATCGAATGGAAAGAATCGGTATTTCCATCTTTGTTCTTGAATTTGAATTCCTAAGTTGAGTGATGCAAAAAGAATTAAAGCTCAAGGCAATGAAGGGTGAATCTGCAATATGTTGATTTGGAAGCAGCAAAAACAAGGATGGAAATATTATTGTACTAACAGCAATAATAGTTGTACTTTTGTTAATCTTTATAGGCTGGATGTGGTATCAAGTGAAGTCCATGAGTTGCATTAAATTTACAGGCTTTTTTCTCATGAAGAGAACGATGGTGGTTTAATTCAATTGGGGCTGGGTTGTGTTTCTATAAACTTTTGAGGGGTAAAATAGTACTTTTGCTTTTATTCATGTTCAATATTTTGTTGACTTTGTTAATGTAAATAGCTATAGCTATATATATGTGGTGCTTTAGGTAGATTAATGAATTGGAATATGCGAGTTTAATGATTTTTGACTTTGATTATCTGCCTTTCTATACTTTATGATGTAATGCTAATAAATGAAAATTTCAAAATTTGTTACAAATGTATTTAAAGGGCATGAAATCCATGTAATATGATACGGAGTATATGATATCCTTGTATATATTTTTGTTTAAAATCTTATAAGTTTTAGAATCATGAAATAAATGCAATATTTAATTGGATGATTGAATTATGAAATATTTCAGTGTGACATACTAGGCATTCTGAGCCATATATACCAACTTTAAGAAATTATCCTTGGATATGATTTTAATATTTTATAACCCTATTTTGATATTTGATATAGTATGATGATGATGATGATAATAGAATAGAAACTAGAAACTAGAAAATCATTATTATTAGAGGGAGTCATATTACATTGTTATTACTAGCACCTTATAACTCGTACGATATACGCAATGACAGTTATTTATGTAGACAAAAGATAAACCATTTGCATGTGTGAAATTGTTTAAATTAATAATTTTAATGTTATTTGTCTTGAAACATTAGAACGGTTTAGAGTTTTATTACTTTATATGCTATTAGAGTCAACTATTTAGCGAGTTATTTAACTGAGTTTTGATAACGGAAACATTTAGGCAATGTTTTAAAAACCGGTTTTTTAAGCGTATCGGAAATGTGACTGATTTCGGTCAAAGCGGTTCGAACGGTTCAACCGGCCGGTTGGACCGGTCACTATTAAAATAAATAAAAAATATTATTTTTTTTATTTTAAGTATTTTTCTTAACATTTTTTAAAAAAATAACATTTTCTAAACATTTTTCCTTGTTATTGACAACTATAACAAAAAAAGTTATAATAATAATATAAAAACAATTAAAAAATCAAAAAAATCAAAAAAAAAACCCCAAAAACCGGTTCAACCGATTCGCCAAAACCGGTTCAACTGGAAAAGTCAACGGTCTGATCCGATCCATTAAAAGTCAAGAACCAGCTCATTTTGAACTGGAAACTTCTCCGAATCCGATTGAACCGGTTCGACCGGTCCGGTTCAACCGATTTTTAAAACATTGCATTTAGGTCTTTAATTAATACCTTTAGATGTGCAGTAAATTAAATATTGTATTATAATCATAACAAACCTTTTCCTCTTTCCTTTAATTTATTTTGACACCCTTCTATTTTGATGATGGTACAATAATTTATGTATGTCTGAAAAGCCTTAACTAAAACTCTAAGTGTTCTATTAACAAAATTAATTTATGTTAATAAAATTTTTAAATCTTTAATAAAACTACATGCTAAACTCATCCTTAATTAATGGATTTTTATGAGCAATTTAGACATTTTACTTCTCTTAATTAAACCTTGTTATCCATGTTTTTATACTTAGTTATTGATTAAGATAAACGCACCACGAACAATCATTAAAATGAATAAATATTTAAATGTCGAAAATACTACCCACCATAGTATCTAAAACGTTGCCCGATTTGTGAATCAAATACTTAGTTTATAGTGTATTTGTACATGAGATACCTCAATATGTAATTTTTAATACGGAGAATAAGAAAGTTTTTAGATTAGAGGTAATAAGTATTATATTTTTCTAATCCTTTTTCGTTTTATGAAAAAAGATTAAATAAATATCTGATCAACCATATAAAAATGATTAATAATCTAAATATTTAACATCATAGAACAATGGTCGAAGTCTAACTTCCATTAAGATGTCCTTATTTAATAAGTAACATTTTAGATTTTCATTATCTTCTGTATGCGTATGCAATGAAAAAATAATATAAACTTGTCAAACTTTAATAATTATATTATGGTATTCGTGCAATGCGACGATAAAAGTGATGGTGATTAATGGAAGTATAATAGGTTGATAAAATTTGTTATACTGTATCTTAATTAATTGGAGTATTATTTTATTTAATATGACAATGACAACATTAATATAATAGACATGCTACATTTATTCATATTAAATTACAAATAGTTGTATGGAATAGATTTTTATTAATTGAAATGTTTTAACTGAATCAAATCAAGGATAATATAAATATTTTTCGTTGTTGAGTCTATTTTCAAGATAATCATCTCTAGATAATAAAAAAAATAAAGATAAAGATTATTGATAATAAAAATAAATGTTATTTTATTTAGTCGTAACTTTTTTAAGTTAAAAAACGTTGACGCATATGCTTTTTCTAATCTACTATCTTTAGTTTGGACATATGTGCATTTAGCGGGTCCAGTCTATTTGTTTGTTTTTTAACCAATGTGATAAGTAAGTTGATCGCGAATAATGCTAAACATGCTTAATTATAGCGGTCTAAATTTAGGTCTAAACATACAGTTTATGTAACATGGATTCCACTAATTCCCTCTCCTTATATTTACCCGTCATTTTACAATATGCATCAATCAAGTTTTTATGCCTAAATTTAGGTCTCTGGTTTTAGACCTATCAATCACTTTCCAATTTGATCAATACAAACATAATTAAATATAAAATAATATTGAAATTGATTGACAATATTAAAACCAGATAATTTAGGAGGTTGGATATTAGAAAAAAAAATGCAATGCTTAACAGTTTAAATTAACGGATATGCACGCACAGTGACTCACTTAAATGTACGTAAGTTTGCCGAAATTTTGTAGACTACATAAAATTAAGGAAATTAAGGGTGTTGATAAATTCATCAATATAATGTATTAAGTTATTAGTTGTTTGTACTGTACAAACATGTAATGCGTGTTTATGGTAGATTTAACATAAAACATGATGGATATATCACCACCTTAAAATGAGGGGCAAATGACCCGAACCAACTTGTTAAAATTTAACAATATATGGATGCTCAAAAATAACTCACATTTTAGAATCGTGCTATAAAATGATTTAAGTTGTCAAAAAATTTCAATTAAAGGTGTAACTATTTTTAATTTTAGCCTCTTTCTATTTTTAATCGGTTTGGCTAATGGGGGCTAAAATCTCATATATTCAATTAATATGTGACATTTTGGACCTAGAAAACATACAATATAAATACCAATTTCACCTTTTAAGTATTTAAACTCGAATTTCATTTTTATTGTTTAATTCTTTTATTACACGATTTCAAAATGTTTAATCCTTTCATGACACGATTTCAAAATACTAAATCATTTTATAACACGTTTTAAATTGAAACGGTAAATTTTACCTTTCATTGAATTTTTTGACAACTTAAATCCTTTTATGACACGATTTTGAAATGTTAGTTCATTTTTGGCATCGACAAAACCCATATTCATTTTATCGTCAAATGATGACAATTTAATTTCCTTTTTGGGCCATTTATCCTAAAATTAAGTGTACTTAGTAGTGTGATTAGTTTAATCCACGGTAGACTAAAATCGTTTATTTGTCATCACTTGTGTTGTTACATATATGTACAGTTACATAAAAGATCATTCTAGAATTCCAATCTCATTACTCCACCTATTTTCTTTAGCTTAAATCTTACATGTTGGATTCGTTTCGAGTGTAGTGTAAAATGACATTCTTCCTCCCATCCAGTTCCAGTTCCACTATAAGAGGTCTATTATGTGATATGAAAGAACTTAAGGGGTGTAATTGTTAACTGATCATATCAATAAGGGTAGTAAATGAAAAAACAAATATAATCAAACACAAACACTGAGCTGAGATCTACCGGCGATAGCAAAATCTCCATCACTCTTTTCTGTATTTCCACTGAGAGATCTTACACCAGTTCAACCTATTTTCAATCTGTATCTCAATATATATACATACATGATACATATATACACACATTAAGGAACTACGATCGAATGAGAATTTAAAACTGTGAAAACAAAGGGAGATCGCAATTGATTTTACTGAATAATTATATGGCGCGTGTTCGTGTATCTACAGCTGTTTCATTCATTATATTGCTTCATTGCCTTTTAAATGTTGCTGTTGATTGCAAAACACTAAAACGAGACGGTAATTTCTCAATTAATTAGTATATATTTGGCGAAATTACGTGATTATATTTATTTATTTATAATTAATTTCGTATCTGTTTATATATTAATCTATACTTCTGTTTACTGTCATTATTACTGCGGTCTGTTGTTGTTATTAGATCTCATGATTTTCTGTGAAAATTAGGTGCAATTTGTTTATCTCTTCGTTTACTTAATGAGAGGTTTAACTGACATGTTTAGATTTTAAATTATGCAATTGCGTAGCCGATCGAATTTGTTTAAATTATAATTGATAAGTGAGTTTACTACTAGTATTTGAATCTGGAAATCGAGTTCAGTTAGTTTGTTCTTAAACTAAGAATTATTATTCTTACAGTGACAGAGAGTAGTTTTCATGAAATAGTCTGCGTGCTTATTTTATGCTCTGATTTGAGGAGTTTTGATGAAATTCATGTGTTTTTTGATGCATATCAGTACTAGTTAGAGACTTTATTTTACTTTTAGACAATTTTTATGAAGATGGAAGTGTGAATTGAATACTGTTCGTGTATGAGTGTAGTGAAATCGCTTAACGAAATCAAAGCGTCTCTTGGATGGAGAGTGGTGTATGCATGGGTTGGAGATGATCCGTGTGGAGATGGTGATTTACCAGCCTGGTCTGGAGTTACTTGCTCCACACAAGGTGATTATCGAGTAGTTACTGAATTGTAAGTGTAACTTGCAAGTGGTTTGAGTTATTTATGTTCTTAACTCATGAATCTCTGCATTTGATGTAAATTTTTCTACATTGGATCCAACAATGTGATTCCAGGGAAGTATATGCGGTGTCAATTATTGGGCCCTTTCCTACTGCTGTAACCAATCTTTTGGATCTTACGAGGCTGTAAGACTTCCTTTCCTAATCGCAATTTTTTGTTGTTGCTGGATTACTTTGATAGAGAATTTCAAACAAGGGTCATTGTTAAGTTCTGTGATGGTGAATCGCCATCAGATAATGTATCTCTACTTTTCTTTTTACAGGGATCTCCACAACAATAAATTGACAGGACCAATTCCACCTCAAATTGGGCGTTTGAAGCGTCTTAAAGTACTGTATGATCCCTTACTTTATTCATTAATACTAGCCATTTTATAGTTCGTTCATATACTGCTAGTGGGGGAAGCCTTATAATTTAACTTTCCAAATTTTATCATCTTGGTTGATGGACCTTAGTAAGCTTAACCTGCAAAAATCATGTTGCATTTACGGCATTTCATTGGTGACTGTTGCGTATATCTGTTTATATAATCTTGTTTATAAGGTATAATATATGAAATTCTGGTTGATAAGATACTATTTGGAGTCAACTAGGTGCATTTCTAGTTCTTGTTCCTTCCATATTCATTCTTCTCGTTAAAATATCATACATGTACTTGTGAGTAGTAATGATTTTAATGTTTAATCAATTCAAGACATTTTAAATACCTCTCCATAGTAATGACTAATGAGTTTGACATCCTTCTGATAATAATTAAAATTTATATCGTGTAGAACTTTGCTATCATCTGCTTCTTATAGTAGTAGCTCCTTCTTTTTTTCTTTTTTTTTTCCTTTCAATTCCATCACCTTACTCTCCATTCCGTTATAAATGCAGCATTTTACTTTTAGTCAAGGTTTCAATCCAGACACGTTTACTCAATAACTACTCATTACGTGCTATCTTGAAGAAAGATGTTGGTTCATAAGATCCCTCAGTTTTGTCTCCACAGAGGGGGATTTTAAAATTTTAATACAAATTTTTTATAATCAAGCACCAAACGTTGTCTCTAAATTGCCGATGTGCGTCATTTTTTCAGTAATTTAAGGTGGAACAAGCTGCAGGATGTCATTCCTCCTGAAATAGGCGAACTGAAGAAACTAACACATCTGTGAGTATTTGTATTATTTGTTTAGGGCCATTTTTATATAACAAAAAGACAAAAGTCACTGATCAAATTAGTTTACTTGCGCATCTGCAGGTACTTGAGTTTCAATAGCTTTAAGGGTGAAATCCCCAGGGAGCTTGCTAATCTTCCTGAGCTACAGTATCTCCATCTTCATGAAAATCGCTTCATTGGGCGAATTCCAGCAGAATTGGGCACCTTACGAAATCTTCGTCACCTGTATCTTTTCAACCCACTGCTCATTTAACTCCCAAATAAGAGTCCACACAATGACTTTGTCTTTCTGTTTCTCTCCCTAAAAGCTTATATATATCTATATCTTTTCTTTCTGTATAGAACCATGATGGCATAATCTTTTGGAGATAAGAGAAATTGTGAAATCTTGTTTAAATTTTGAATTAATTAGATCAGAAGTGGGCTCTTATACACACACACACACACACACACATTTAGGGGAGCGTTCAAGAGGGAAACACTTTTTTTGGGGGAAGGGGGAAGTGTAATATTCATCACGGAGCATCTTAACTTCGCTAATACAAATGTAAAAGAATAATTGATTTTACTAGTAAAAGTAATCAAAATGGACGCTATAAAGAATATACTGACATATGAAATTTATTTTTAAGTCTTAAAATTAAGTGGTGAATATTTATTTAATAAATTGCTAACATTCATCATAATGAATGTTAATTAACATTCTTCACGATGAATGTTAAAAATTAACATTTGCACAAATATTTTTAATTTTAAGATTCATCATAATGAATTTTAGTTAACATTCACCACGATGAAATTAACTTTTATGGATATAATATTCATCAATTGATGTTATAAACTACCAAAAGAATTTATTAAGGAAGCTTTACATTCATAGCGTCGATTGTCATCAACATTTTTTAATTTTCACTTTTTATTTTTTGACATTTGTATTGGTGAAAATTATGATTCTTCGTGATAATATTACACTTCCCCCCAAAAAAGTGTTTCCCCCTGGATCCACTATATATATATATATATATATATATATATATATATATATATATATGGATACATATTTGTTAACTTTGCAAATATAAATCATGTGACAGAGGTGAGACTGTATGTTTGCAGAGATGTGAGTAACAATCACTTGGTTGGAACTATCAGGGAATTAATACGTATAGAAGGAGGTTTTCCAGTTCTCCGCAATCTGTATGTGCATTTTTCTTGGAAGCTTGATATTGGTTCTTAGAGGTGGCAAAGTGGTTGGGTTGGGTAGGGTAATGTGTCAAAAGCATCTTGTGTACTGGTCGAAGCAGGTCAAGTCTCTGTGAGTTAAGCCGTGACAATTTTCTCAAAAAAAAAAAAGTTAGCATGCTAATTATTATTATAACATGAATCTATCTTATCTTCTTTAATAGATTTAGTAAGTTACCTGCATTAGAAATAACTTTGGGTGACTTTTCAATCTCTTCAACTGTATTTTCCTAATTTGGTTCATATGAGTATTTGACTGGTTAAGTAAAAAACATAACCCGAATCAACTCATTCATATACTCATATGTAAATTGGCTCGAAATTGCCACCTCTACTTGCGGTGCCAGCCCTCTAGGTCGATCCACTAATGTTAAGATGAAGTTTTTGTTTACTGCTGGGATTTGCAGTTATCTAAATAACAACTATCTGACCGGAGGAATTCCGGCTCAGCTTGCGAACATGACTAATCTGGAGATTTTGTAAGTATTTATCTTGCATGTAACTTCTGGGTAATAATTATCAATTTTGAATTTTTTTTGATGATAATGATGATGGTTTCAGGTACTTATCTTATAACAAGATGTCTGGGATTGTTCCAGCTGGACTTGCTCACATCCCCAAGCTAACTTACTTGTAAGTTTCCCCAAATCAAATAATGTACTGAGACAGTGAGTCATAGTTCAATTATATCTCGTTTGCTTTATATTATAACACTTTCCTTGTCCATCTATAAGAAAGTTGTATGCATAATTAACGCGTTAGATACCACTAAAAATGATCTGTTTTTCAAAACAAAGAATTGAGGAGGTTGATATGCATCAAAGGTACACCTTGGAAAATTTCTACAGTCTGATCTATTCGACAAATTATCATTTCAGCTTTATTTTCTGATTTTACCCATTAGACCCGTTATAAATAAAAAAACACAGATCAACCAATTCGTAAGTATATGAATCAAAGTTGCCAGGTCTATTAAATATGCTTGAAGTCAGGTTCCATTTGACAGTCACTTTGAATTGGATCTGATTAAAGTGTTTGTTTTTAGGTACCTGGATCATAACCAATTTAGTGGAAGGATTCCGGATGTTTTCTACAAGCACGCTTATCTAAAAGAACTGTGAGCCTTATTCTCTTGTTTCACTTAAAAACCTTTACTTCAAGAGTTGTATTTTCTTGCTTACTATTGCTCCCTTTTACAGCTATATAGAAGGGAATGCATTCCGGCCAGGTGTGAACCCAATTGGTATTCACAAAGTGCTCGAATTATCAGATTCAGATTTCTTGTTTTAGTCAGCTTATATGCTAACTTGAATATCAGCATGGAAGCAAAACAAGCTATAAGAATTTTAGAGTTTGTTTTCGAAAACTTACCACGTCTCTAAATATCAATGCGAAATATTGCATTCCAAATGGGTACACCAACTCTGTCACAGTTCAAAATTTTCAGTCTGTTGGTATAATTGGGCCGATAGGAATTACAAATCATGTATTGCATCACTTGTGAATCATGAGTTTCTATAAGCTATCTGTAGAAAGCTACCAAAAAATTTAGTAGGATTTTTAGTGTTTTAAGTTTGAGTTTGTGGAGACAGATAATTGATTTGATTGTTACTTGAAATTGAATTGTATGATCTACGCATGAAGTTGCATTGCGATGTGTACGAATGAGATTGAGATTGAAGCATTATGGAATGCAAAAGATTCATTGGTTGTATCCTGTGTTTTGTTGTTTAATAAATTTAAAATTCCTTTAATGATTATCATTTTCAAATTGCTAGCGGAATTTTTTTAGAAAGTTGATAGAAAAAACCCTTCCACTGGATTAAAATTATATTTAAAAAGAAAAGAAGAAAAAGGAAAGAACGAAAATTACCAATATGGTCTGATATAAAGGTGTGAAACGAAAAGGTTGAAAATCTTGCTCAAATGAAGGTTTGAAGAGGAAACCCAAAAGAATATCACTCCAATTTGAAGGCTCGGAGCGAGAATGTGGAGAAATCTCTCACATGCTTCACATTGGAGCGATATTACAGGTATCTATTACATTGCTCACACTTACCTTATCATTTCTGTGCGGTGTAGATAAATAACTCTATGTATGTTGCTTCATTGTATCCAATTTCGCGATTAACCGGAAATCTTAAGGACAATGTTTATACGATTAAATTGCTGTAAGAGTAGAGAAGTCGCTTTGAAGCAGAAAGCAATATTTTAGCCATTTACAGAAGTCTAAAAACAACATATTTCTCCGATTGACTATGAATGAAAGTTAGTATTCTACAAATGTATTATACGGAGTATATGTTTGAAATAGTGAAAGCAAAATTTAAAAAAAGAAGATGTAAATGAACAAACAGCTGGTATTTGTCATCTTACTATCTCAGAAGCGGCCGAAACTCGATGCCTTCTAATAACATGTAGGTACAATTAGAGAACTCAATTTTAAGTTCAATATTACTCTCTGTACCAGTAATTACCTCATATAATTCAACCATCAACCATTCATCTTCTCTCATAATTGCAGGCTTTGAAATCAAGTATTTTTTCTCCCCTTGTAATCTGTACCTAATTTTTGCATCCCCTTGTCGCAAGACCGAGGGTTTGTATCCAATTTTGAACACAAGGCTCACTCTGTATTTGGTTAGCGGTGACAAGAATTGAGTGCGAACATGTGTATTGAACTTCACATTATATACTTCATAGGCGCTGTGTAGAAACCTGCATTAAGAAGCAGAAAAGAATTTTGACATTATTATATAATAAATTCGTATATGTATAGAACAGTACCGGAAAAGACTAGAGACGACACCTTGAATTAAAAGCAGTATCATATATTCGACGTCTATTTCCATCCCAACATTCACATATGGATATCATTTCAGTGTGCTTTCCATTGTCATCTATCGAAAACCACTGTATGTCCATTACATAAGTTAAATCAGTTCAGTTCTGCTGATAACGAAATTTGTGTTGAGAAAAACGTGTCTCAAAAATTCCCCAACAACCTAGCCAATGAAAAACAATAAAGAAATATGAACACAAAAATATACGTGGAAACTTCAAAACCAGAGAAAAAACCACGGACCTCTAAAGAGAAAAGATTTCGCTATATGTAAAATTATTACAATCACATAGACTAATCTCTTAAGCCACCGCTCAACCAACACTCACACCCTCCAAGAATTTGACTCACAATTTAAATCAAAGGGAGAAAGAAAGAATCAAATAAATAAGATGTATATTGATTTGTTACATTTTGAAATTAAAGTTTAGGCCTCTTTTTATAACCAAGGAGTCACCCCCTCCTTTGTACCATCCACCAATGTGGGACAAATACCCAATTTTTATTTTAGCCAAAACCAACAATCTCCACCATCGATAAAATAAAAATAACTTTGTTCCAACATCAGAATCATTGTCTTGACCGACAATCATAATTCGAAGAGAATTACCATACTCCACCATAAAAGAGTATCTCCACTCAGAATAACCCATTTTAAGCATTTCACCTCGGCACATGTCGAAAAAACTTGTTGAAATTGTTTATGGTGCAACTTCTCCTGTTTGGCTCACTTGGAAGTTCCTCAGCCATCGACATCAATTTCCATCACACACCTTGCATTTTAAGCCAAACCAATGCTCATGTGTAAATACTTGTGGAACCGCTGACAACCATCATTTTCCCATGGTGGTGCGGACACACCATGAGGATGTTATATCTTAATAGAACTCACTATTCTCCATGAGAACGGAGACATTGTCAGCAGATTTGAAGCCCTTTACCGAATCCGCTCCACCTGGATAATCCATCTTGACATGCCCAAACTTCCCAAACTTCCCAAACTTCCCACACTTCCGACATATTAGATTTTTCTTGGATTTCTTTTTCTTCCTATCTTCACTTACCAAAACCGTACCTTCCGATGAAGTCCCGCCCTTACCATCCAATCTTTTCTTTTCAGATAGGAGTTTGCTAGTAACGTCTTCAAACTTCAGGGTCTCTTTCCATACATCAGAATAGGTTTCATGTGCTTAGAGGAGGATGGTAAAGATAATATAAGTCTTAATGATTTATCTCCATCATCAACCTCAACTCCAATAGCCTACAGTTTTGAAATAATATTATTAAGAACATCCAGATGATCTGAAATTTTTGTACCTATTTCCATACGTAGAGTATGGAACTGTTCCTTGAGACACAACCGGTTTGAGATGCCTTTGCCTTGGTACAACTGATCAAGCTTCTCCCAAAGCTCATTTGCCGTCGATAACCCATGCACATTTGCAAGAACATTCTTTGAAAGACACAAACGAATAGCACTTGCCGCTCTCAAATCCATATCATCCTATTCTTCATCATCGATCTTACTGGCCTTGCTAGAATCACCGCTAGAAACATAGGTTGATTTCCCCCTCAATGCCTTGTGAACCCGGACTGAATCAACATATCCTTGACTTGAACTTGCCACAAGCAAAATTGATCCTTCCATCAAATTTCTCTACATCGAACCTCATTGGACTGAACTTTGACATCATACCTGTATCTTTAAAAAAAATTACCAGTATTGTATACTAGAAAAATATATTTCCAGCCAATTAGTAATACACCCAGGAGAAAAAAGATCCCAGGAAAGAGAGGTGAGTCACAATGGACACGCTTAAATACCAAGTCTTTCCTTAGCCAGAACCTTTTCTACACGTTGTAAATACTCCACCACGCTCACATATAATTCTATTGTATACAAAACAACCAATAGAACCAAGATACCCCAATACGATAAATAGAATTCGTTTCTGATGTGGAAATTCAGACAAAACTGCAACCACAGAGCATACTATGAAATTCTAAAATCGAGACCTCCGCCAAAATCTTAGCTCTGATACCACTTGTTGGGAAAAACGGTCTCAAAGATTCCCCAACAACCTAGCCAATGAAAAACAGTAAAGAAATATGAACACAAGAATATACGTGGAAACTCCAAAACCGAGAAAAAACCACGGACCTCCAAAGAGAAAAGATTTCACTATATGAAAAATTATTACAATCACATAGACTAATCTCTTAAGCCACCGCCCAACCAACACTCACACCCTCTAAGAATTTAACTCACACCTTAGACAATTTAAACCAAAGGGAGAAAGAAAGAATCAAATACTTAAGATGTATATTGATTTGGTACATTTTGAAACTAAAGCTTAGGCCTCCTTTTATAACCAAGGAGTCACCCCCTCATTTGTTCCATCCACCAATGTGGGACAAATACCCTATTTTTATTTTAACCAAAACCAACAATTTGGATATCAAAATAATTAACGTAATGAGAAATATGTTTGTGTCCAAGTGTTTTTGTCTTGGAATTTTTTTAAAAAAATCCAACCGTTGCAGTTTAAAAAAAAAAATTAAAAAGTTTTAACTGTTGGAACGGCTAGTTTGGGTAAAAAATTTTTTTTTAAAAAAATACCTATTCTACATCTATATATATCCACCATTCCTAACTCAATTTTCACACCAACAATCATCTTCATTTTTCCATCTTTTATACAATATCCAAACACATCAAAAAACTAATACCAAAAAAATCATGTCTTCACCAAATGAATCACCAAACTAAAACCTGAACTCTCACTTTAATCCCGAGCAAATGTCATACACTAACCTTATGATGTTTGGAACTCCAAACACTCCCGGTGC